>JAWPHD010008168.1:0-118570 GCA_037043455.1 Cyrtodaria siliqua
GAATCCATTGGAAGCAGCACACACAAACACCTGAGGAAAGTTGCCGTAGAAGACTCGCTTTTACTGATCCTGTTCATGAGAGGTTATTTAAGGTGCAACACGCCTCACGCCCCTATTGTTTGGGGCGCTTGTTTCAGCCAAAGGTTTTTCTGCAGTAACTCGAGCAATTTAAATAATACGTGCGTCAGTTATATATCATTAGAACTGGCATTTTTAGTGGTAAATAAAACTACTTTACCTTTGAAAATCAGTTGAGAAATAAATGTTTTACAGCCAAAATGATTTTTTGATGGGGCTTTTCCTATGTAAATTCCTTGTTGGCGGGACAGCAGAAAATTACAAAATGTCAAATAACTTCAGTAAAACTTGATATTTTGTTAAAAAAACTTTCAGGGTGTCTTAATGTACTAATATCCAACAATTTAACACTATTTTTGAATAAAAAATCTAAAAAAATATATTTTTCGAATTTTTCATGCAGCAGAATTTTGCATTGAAAATGACCCATTAAAATCAACTTTCGCACATGACATTTTTATTTCTGAACAGATTTTGAAAAGTAAGGTATTTTTATTTACCACTAAACATGTATGTTCCACTGATATATAACTTATATAGGTAGTAGATTAATTTGATCTTAAAAGTCCAAAAAACCTTTGGCTGAAACAAGCGCCACAAACAATAGCATCGGTTTAAGCCGTATTGTCATAAATATTGGGCTTGATGATCCCAAAGGACAAGTATGCAATAACACTACTGATGTGTAATCGGGGCGACATACAGCTCTAAACAAACGCCAGTTTGAATGTCAATACATGGGGTCCCTTGGAAGCAACACTCATATATTGATATATACATGGTCACTTATTTGTTATACTTATATTGCATATTAATGATGCATTGTTTATTAGAGCATATAACCTAGCGGGGATATATTCATGTATACTGTTCCGTTTCATGGGGATGACACATGGTTAAGAGTGAGGTATGGTGCACCCTAGAACCTGTTTTAAACTCCCAGTAGCTTTTTTTGCCACTGACCATTCCGGGCCAAGCGGTAGCCCTATTGTCAACCCTTTTATGATTGTGATGTCATATATTGTTTTTAATCATCTGTATAATTATTGTTTGTTTCTGTGCATGCTTTCGGTTGACTGTGATCTCTGAATGCTACATTTCCTGTTCGACTTTTATATCTATTTCGATACACGGGACCGCCTTGGTGACGTCCCCATCCGACGGATCTATGCCACATTTATTAACCTCTGTGGCACCGATGAGACCGTGGCTGTTTTTACTGCATTATATTTATTAAATTGTGTAATTAAAGTTATAAATTATAAAAGTTATGTTATTTTTGTTATCTGTAAAAAAACGCATAGGCACTTCCAAGCAGCCTAATATTTTAAAGAAACTAACCCGCCAAATAACAGCAAAATTATACTACAAAACCGTTCATCAAAACTCTATCCAGGTGTTCAGGTCATATAATAATGTGTACCTACCGATTAAAAGTATAGATTAATTGACAGGTTAGTAAGATACCCGTGATTGAATATTCGTAAAAAATTTTTTGACGACGCTCCTGTTTTGGGGGTTGAGCTGGCTGGTTAAAGCCGTTTATATTGCGTCTATAGAGTTTGGATTTTCAAAATATGTAAGTTATATATATACATCGTCGCCAGTAGGTTTAGAAACGGTGTACACATGTTGTAAAATTTGGCAGTTTTCACAATTAGCTTTATGTGGGTGTTTCCACGCCTCCCTTCGGAGTACTGAATACTCTCTAATTTATAGCCGAATACTGAATACTCCTTCATTTTAGACCCGAGTACTGAATACTAATTAACATGGATAACCAGAGTACTGAATACTATTTAACATGGATACCCAGAGAACTGAATACAATTTAACATGGATAGCATGAGTACTGAATACTATTTAACATGGATAACATTAGTACTGAATACTATTTAACATGGATAACATGAGTACTGAATACTATTTAACATGGATAACATGAGTACTGAATACTATTTAACATGGATAACATGAGTACTGAATACTATTTAACATGGATAACATGAGTACTGAATACTATTTAACATGGATAATCAGAGTACTGAATACTATTTAACATGGATAACATGAGTACTGAATACTATTTAACATGGATAACCAGAGTACTGAATACTATTTAACATGGATAACATGAGTACTGAATACTATTTAACATGGATAAAATGAGTACTGAATACTATTTTAACCCGGGCCGTGGGTACTGAATACTCTCTAAATTTACCCTGAATACTGCGTACAAAAGGGAGGGTGGGTGGTGGTGGCGGCGGGAACAGCCCCTTTATACTATCCCTATAATTAATATTCCTATAATTACTATTAATGATAGAACAAATGCAATGTATGTGAAAACTAACGGTTAGGTCGCTGAGGAGTTCAGGCAACCTAACTTAAAATCTATCATATAGTCTACGCTTGTCAAATATAAACCAAGTTAGTTTAAACTTATTTATTTTACATCGATTGTAACGAAAGATCTATGAACTTATTTGAATCACTCTCGATGTCTTCCTGGGTAGAACCAGTACTAAGCAATGCAGATAAAGTGTCATGCTCAGGGACACAACGCATATGGCAATGGCGGGAATCGAACCCACGACTTTTGGATCATGGGTCCAACACTCTACCACTAGACCACAGCGCTCCACAAACGAAGTTGAAATCACATTGCCAGTGTAATGAAGTAAACTAAGACTTCCAGGTTATTGTACTACTACCCGAAGGGAGGGGTGGAAACACCAAAATAAAGCTAATTGTGAAAACTTCAGCGTGTGACTTCTATCTCCCCCCCATGTGTAATATGAGGCTCTCAATCACCCAAGTAAAACGCGCATAAATTTATCCTGTATGCAAGAATTACTGTATCTACATACATTATGCAGAGTGTCAATATAGATTCAATGTAATGCATACAGAAACGTTTAGAGGAAACCCAAGTCTTTGTATAATACATGTCACGCAATGTGTAATACATGTCATGCAATGTGTAATACATGTCACGCAATGTGTAATACAAGTCATGCAATGTGTAATATGTGTCATGCAATATCATGTATCCATGTGTATCATCGTATACACATACAAAATGCAAAGCATCAATAAAAAAATACAATTTAAACTATTACACTATGAAATAGTGATAAACTGAAAGTAAACACGTATTCAGTATTCAAGGTTTAACCTTTTATTGTTTTAACCTGTTTTAAACCCTCAGCAGCCTTTTTTGTCACTGACCGTTCCAAGGCGGTAGCTCTATAGACAACCCTTTTATGTTTGTGATGTCATATCTGGTCTTTCATACATATTTGTAATTTGTTTGTTTGTATACGTGTATTTGTTGACTATTCTCTTTGAGTGCAACATTTGACTATTGTCCTTGAGTGCTGCATTTGAATATTGTCATTGAGTGCTACATTTGACTTTTATATCTACTTTTATTGTTTGTGGAATGTCCAAATACAGTTATATTGTTATCACCGATGAATGGTTAAAGAATACGTGAATTTCGTATAACTAGTTTATCAACATTTAAACATTAGCTTCCATAAAACAGTTTTCTTTTGGTTTTACTTGACAGACTGCCTTAAACCACTCCATCTACAATGGTACGTTATATATGTCACGTATACACTTATACACAACAGCGATTTTCAATCACCTAATGAAAATATGTCGGAGAGACATTGACCTGATTATTTTACTAGGACGTTTACAATTTTACCACTGTTACATTCTACCCGAGTACTTTATTTGACTATATCCAAAATTTACTACATACTAGCTCAGTTATTCATACATACAGGGACATTATGTACACTTCATACAAAATTGAGGGCTTTGTTTTGATTGTACTCTATAGTGTGACAGGTAAGTGAAACTTCTAATTAAAATATAATAAAAATATTTAGTCTGTTGACGTTGCACACCATCTCCGATGTGTTTATTCTCGTCGTTCAACTATAGCCAGTTGTATGAACTCTTATATACTCGTTTTGTACGGAGGAGCAATATTGTTATATGTGACGATTTTGTAGCTATTTGTACCTGAAGAATCTGACCTTGGAGCGTATTTTACTTATTCATAAACAAATCAGAGTATTGAAACGACTACTCAGGTTATCAGAAATTCAAATAAACAAATGTAACAATAAAATTTACTACGCGCTTGATATTACATTGTTGAGACATTAATATAGTTGAGTTAAATTAATCGCAGTGTCAAAGTAAACTTAGATACAAACACGAGTAACATTCAAAGAACTCAGTGAACCAAAACACAACAACAACAAAAACAAAATAAATCAAAACGTTGTTTCGTTTTCTCTTTTTCCTTTTCGGTATTATTGATATTCACACTAGCGTTCGTTTAGTGATAACACTTAATATGGTGCTATGGGGCGTGACAGGTGTTGCACCTTATATCACCTATCATGAAAAGACAATAAAACAAAGTCTGCTTCTTTCTCTCTTGTCTGTGTTCGTTTCTTCCAATGGATCCACTTTTCTGTATAAATGTACGATGTGTTGGAAAGAAGCGATAAATCATTAAATTCCTGTAGGTGGGACACCTTTATCATCTACTGATGATACTGTTTTCCTAACTTTCATATATGCATTATTTTTCTCTATCGACAATATAAATGTTACGGTCAACGAACTTCGATTATAAGTTACTTTACGTTTAGATGTAAAAGTAGATAATACTCGAACAAGAAATGTAGCATTCAAGGCCCACAGTCAACCAAAAGCACGCATAGAAACAAACAACAATTCTAAAGATGACTTAAAGGCAAGACACGACATCACAAATATAAAAGGGTTCACAATAGGCCTTGGAACGGTTAGTGGCAAAAAGGGGCCGCTGGGGTTTTAAACCAGGATCTAGGGTGCACCAAACCTCACACTTACCCTATTGTCATGTCAATACAACCAAACAGTGTGACTAAAGATAACCCCGCCAGGTTATATTCTCTAACAAACACTGCAGAAATAATAGGCCTTTATAACTATAAGACATAAATGATCATTTATATATGAATATAAAAAAGGCCTTGAAAGCCACAAAGCTATTAAGGGTACGACAAGGCAAGATCTCAGACACTTTCAGACGCTACCAGACTTGGCTATCAAACTGCACGTATTGTTTCGGAGCACTTGTATGTCGGTATACCAATTTCTTTGGCTGAGTTTACGTTTCAACTAATTTGCAATGTATCATTTTAATTTACTATGTAGGTCTTTGCTATTTGATTTTGTTTACAGATGTATATTCATGGACTGTTTCTCCAGTCAATATAACTAACAACGCCAGCACTGCCGAGCCATTTACCGGCACTGTCGAACCATTATTCACCAGCACTGTCGAACAATTTACCAGCATTGATGGGAAGCATAAAACAACTAAACCACATTCCAATGATAAAAATGAGCATTCGGATGATGTGCAGTTCACAAATCCGTTGTACATATTGGCGATAGTAGTAACCATATGTGCAATGACTGTAATGTTGTCTTTACGATATTATTGGATAACAAAGTTACAGAAACAAAGATACAGAGATATGAATAGCCGGCATCATCGCACCGGTGACAGTCGTCTGTCTACGGTGGAGTCACGTATGTATACCTTAAAGCTGTTGATTCTATGTTTAAATCGCATGTCTCTTATTTGTAATTATATGTTCACTGGCTCATGGCGAATTCGGGCAGTTAATTGACCGATTGTAACGCATGACACTATGTGCTTTATATGTACAGGTAGCATTGTAACTTTCGGGGGAAATGTTTGCCTCCTTCGGGGATTCGAACGCACGTCCTTTTGATTGACAGTCAGGCGAATTTATAACTCAGCTCCTGAACTTCTTACTTCCGGGAACATATGTACATATGTATGTTAAGTACCATTTAAAAAATAGATTCAAACACCTCAATATGTATCATTGTATCATTGTATCAATATGTATCAGTATAGAGTACATCAACTGTAAAAGAGTATGAAAGTGGACATCTGGAAACGGCCGAACACGATAAATACGAAAAATATTCTCGGTTTGACTGAGACTGTTAATGAACGGTAGAGAAATATGTTGCTACCGTTCACGCCCCCCAAACTCAATATTCATAAAATCAATAGTACCGAATTGTATGGCATGCATATGACGGTGGACATGCCATATTTACTGCCATTATCCCATGACCACCGGCGTATGGTCCCAATATCTAATAAAATTATATAACATGTATACTGAAAAGAAAAAGAAACGTATATTGGGTGTTTAATACGCTACTTCTAATCGAATGGTACAGGGCGACATTAGGCCTGTCCTTTCGGAAAAAAAGGTTTAAACAATACCGAACACACCAATGGTTACTCCTCAGTCTCATTAAAATCAGATCCAAAATATTCGCTCCACTACTTTCCGCTATTTAGATCTGACCATATTACATACCGGGTCACCTTTGTATTGAATGAGACAATGTCCGTAACGTTTAGCTTATAAAACACAAACGAATTGCGTTGACAAACATAATACACCAATCATTATTGAATATTTACTGGAAAAAAAAGATTGTAAACTTGACGGAATGTAATAGCGGTACAATTATACCGATTCGTGGGATTGAACCCACACACTAAAAATATATCGTTAACTCTGCGGTTGAGCGCGCTATCAACTGAGCTAATCGGTCCACATGTATTATGTCATACTATTTAGGCTATATATTGTCGTAATAATATCGTTGGAAAAAATACACGGCTGTGCCCATGATTTTATTCGTATCTTGATGTAAAACATACCATTCAGTGCATTTCTTTGAATGTATCGTGTAATAACACAGCAATAACACACGAAGACTTTTATCTTTATTCGCATATGTAGATTTGCGTTTGTTCAGTTCACTCGAATAGAATAAGTTTTAATTTCATGTGAATTATAAATGAAACGCGCGATTTCATTGGTTGAATTTTGTTGATCTTCTCATGAATATTGATTAGATGAAAGGTCAATTTGAGGTGACCCGGTATGTAATATGGTCAGATCTAAATAGCGGAAAGTAGTGGAGCGAATATTTTGGATCTGATTTTAATGAGATTGGTTACTCCTTTAAAGTTTCATTTCGACAAAATGCGCATTTGGCTCAACCAGGTGAGCAAACATTGGCTTTAAATGTTGCAATCTCTTAAAATTTAAAATGATGCTGAAATATCTTGACTTTTTCAAGCGAAACTTCAACATTTATGAATTTCGTGTAACAAAGTATACTTTGATTGGTATACTTTGATTGAAAGGTCTACTACATGACAGAGTTGTCCTTTCTGTAATTAGCTGTAGCCCCTTTTTATACAAAACACGTTTAGATATATCTGGAATATTACATGAATTAGGTGTATATAATAGTGCCGTTTAGGACATTTTTTAATTATGCGTTTCTGTTTCCTTTCAGTATACATTAACGTTTCGTCGTGTAAAACTGTATTTGATACAATTAAAAGAAAATAGACTGCACAGAAGCTAATTTAATTCAGTAGGTAATGCTTATTTAGTGTTAGAATGCTATGACGACACAAGGAATATCGATGGCCTAGTGGTTAATTATTTCAACTCTTAGAAGAGCGATGAAGAACGTATTATCCCACGATTCCCACATCCCATGCTTTGGATGCATATTGTTTTATGAAATTTATTCGAAAGCAGTATTTATCGATGTTATCGATAAACATTCTAAATAATATGTGATCGTTTTTGAATCGATTTCTGACTAATACAGCGACGTTCTGAATCTTCGTTCATCCCTGGTTCATTGATATTCAAGAGCTATACTAGTACCATTTACCCATTAACCCGCTACATATATACTCGGTAAAAAAGGTTTTGGACCAGGGCAGTGTTCGAACCCGTACAATGATCGCTGAACCATGACATTCGACCATAACCCTTATTATCTCTGTTGCCAATTGACAATAGATCAACAATCAACAATCATTATCGTTTACAATGAAAGTTTGCAAAAATATAATAATATTTTAATTGGTTACTCGAGTGTCTGTAACTGTTACTTTTTATGGACTTTGCAACATTTTTAACAGACCCATTGTTGTCACAGGATGACCCTAGTGGTTGGGGCTAACTCACGAAAGAATCAATGACGGTGAATGCATTTGCATAAGTTTAATGCAACTTTTAAAATATGATAAATATATATACAATTATCTAAAAAAACAAGCGAATACACAGATGAAATATGAAAAGAATATTCTCATGAACGTTTAAGACGTTCTTAGTATTGTTACAAATACTGAATGTATACGACACTAAAGTGTTGTTAAAGTTATAACAATGTTGATCTATGATCTAGCGCGATAACTGTGATGCGCGAGAGCTCATGAAGATGATGATGTGCGAATCCGATGAGTGATTGTCATCAAATGCCTTCTATAAGGGTTGATGACGCGATATGTGATGATGGTTAACCTCCACTGAGGTTGTGGATGATGTTCCTCCAGTGAGAACTGAACACGGGCCCACATTGTGTCCCGGGGGTTGTCGCTACTAGAACCTGGCCATGCTGCGCAGGTACGGGGACCGTCTCCACCGCTCTTAAACGTTAATCGTGGAAGTTTAGCTCCACTCCGAAAGGCTTACATCCACACCTGGATGGCTAATATCCAACCCTGGATGGCTTAGGCTGTAATTATACATACGTTTTAGATGTCGGTTCATAAACATAACCATCTTGCATAATTATCATTACCCAAACAAATCATTATTTAATAAATATATGTAAGCTGTACTAATGATGAGTAGCGATGTATACATATTCTACAACGCCATGTATACGCCATGTACGTCGCTGTTAATCAATGTTCCTAATACAACGCTATGTATACGCGTCGAACATTTATACTAGTCACTCATCTCATTGTTAACTAATGCACCTAATATTCACTATTATCAATACAATCGTGTATTACAATCACTGAGTTATACGGCAACGTTAACTAATGTACCTATTATACAACGTTATCAAATTAATATTGTTTTACAATTAATGATCAATTACAATAATTACATCTAATTAAGTAACTTCAAAATCATATGCTAGTCTAAAGTTAATGTTTGAGAAACATCAAAGCTAACCGGATGTCGTAACCGCCAAACAAGATGGTGCCGCCCTCTGAATACAAATGTACGATACAAGTTAATGAAATAAATACTGACCACATATTGCCTGTGAATTTCGCCGTCCAACTCCTGCTCCAAACAAAGCAACTATCAAGCAATCCCGGCCAGAACTAGGAGACAATGGATTTTATAGCAAACGTTACGCCCAAACCATTATTTCCCCCGTTCAGTCCGTGACATATGTGGCTAAATTCGCAGTATTAAAATCTACACGAGAGGCCCCTTACACAATTTTGCCGTTTAAGGAAGATAGACCTATACGTTTACATGCATTAGCACAAAACTAAACTTATTACACGGACTCTCTGGCGGCCACTTAAAATGTGCACGCTTTTACGTGTTACATGAAATTATCATGGATATTGTGAATTTGTTTCAACTCAACAATAGATTAGGGTGTAACTAACAACTTACAAGAGCTATGTACGACTAATACGCTCTACCCGTGACATTTTGTGACAATTGTGTGTTCGCAATAATTTATTTTAAAAATCAAATGTTGTTTGGAATTTAATGTTTCTGGTACCAAATTAACCGGGTAGGGTAGACCTTGGTTACTGAAAAAAGATACTTACATTCTGTCCACCAGTTTTATTTTTATATGACTTTATATACCCTGGTCCAAAACTTTCTTTACCGAGTATTTATAATGGATCTTTCATTGAATTAAGAATTTTCCATTTATATGACAAAGGGGTGTTTTTGGGAAAACGACTGATCAGCAGCCGATCTTGGTTTAAAATGGATGCATTGGCTATTATAGTCGTGCTTAGCAGGTTAAAGGTTTAAATATAACGTGAACAGATTAAATAAACACATTGATACACGCCTCTATATCACATTTAATTGATTTGGTAGTAAAACGTATATGAAATATTTATCACGAAAGCTTATATAAATATTGTTGTGCAAGACGTCTTTTGAAGTTTATATTGTTTATAAACATTGCGTGTTTGCATCATTTACATGGACCTAAATGTGTTTTATTTGGCTTATACACGGTGACAATAGAACCATTTTCATAAGTGTACTTTTAATGTTGAATTTACTCAAAGATTTGAATAACTTTCAGTGCAATACAACGAGTTTAATACATTCAATATTAAATAGGCTCGAACTTGTAACTCCAAAAAAGCCGCATAAAGTACACTATTAATTATTATTATGTCGCATGATGACGTCATGTGCTTAGTGTGATGACGTCGATGAGGGTTCAAACATCAGCCACTGCCTAGTTATACGGTTTTCACATTTATGTTGTATATTTTGTAAATATTATTATAGACTGGTTACTTCATCGACGTTTAGCAGAAATATACAATAACACTAACAGGACACTAGTACATGCAGTTTAAAACACATCATTTTAAGTCATCATCATTCGGTAAAAGGCACACATAAAACAATCCGCCGAAATACTGCATCGTAAGTTAAGATAACGTAGTGTACCAAGGTAAAACGGATCTCTTCATTTTCATCTATTTCAGACATTTCTCTTGACGATCCACCCCCTTCGTATGAGCAATGTGTCGCCTTCACGGACCCGCCTCCGTACGACCAATTACCTCCTCAGTATCAGATGATTGCAAGTAGCAGAGGAGTCTCACAAGCTGCTATGAACACATTTAAGACTGAACGGTTGACTTCAATAAATGCTGCTCCTGACACATCACGCTGAGGAAGGAATACACTTCAAACTTACTGTTCGTTTAAGAATAGGTTTGAAGTCGAAACATACTGTAGACACATACAGAAAAGGGAATCCCTTGGAAGCAGCACACACAAACACCTGAGGAAAGTTGCCGCAGAAGACTCGTTTTTACAGATCCTGTTCATGAGAGGTTATATAAGGTGCAACACCCCTCACGCCCCTAGCATAGGCTTAAGCCGTATTGTCACAATGAATGAATAAATGAATGGTGTTTTACGACACGTCGACACAAAAATAGGTCATATTGTGCGCAAAACCCGATGAAAGATGAAAAAATGAAGCAGTAAATAAAAATTAATGTAAATTTATAAATATACAACTATTTACAAATAAGGGATGCTATGGTAGTAATATAAACTATGTATATCAACAAATGCCCGTCAACGGGTGTATGAACAAGTAAATATATATAAGAACATATTATAATGATTTATAAAGTCTGATTATTATAATGATTTATATGTCATAAAGATTGGGCTTGATGATCCCAAAGGATCAGTATACTGATGTGTATTCGGGGAGACTTTTTACAGCCGCCACACAGCTCTAAACAAACGCCAATGTGAATGTCAATACACTGGATCCCTTGGAAGCAACATTCATATATTCATATATACATGATCATTCATTTGTTATACTTATATTGCCTATTATTGATGCATTGTTTGTTAGAGAATATAACCTAGCGGGGATATAATTATTTACTCTGTTCCGTTTCATGTAGATGACACATGGGTAAGAGTGAGGTTTGGTGCACCCTTGAATGTGGTTTAAACTCCCAGTGGCTTTTTTTTGACACTGACCATTCCAGGGTGGTAGCCCTATTGTCAACCCTTTTATGTTTGATATGTCATATATTGCCTTTCAAACATCTGTGTAATTATTGTTTGTTTCTGTGCATGGTTGACTGTGGTCCTTGCATGCTACATTTTCTGTTCGACGTGTATATCTACTTCGAAACACGGGACCACCTTGTTGAAGTCCCCATCCGACGGAACTGTCAAATATATTAACCTCTGTGGCACCGGTGAGACCGTGGCTGTTTTTACTGCATTAGATTTGTTAAATTGTGTAATTAAAGTCATAAATTATAAAAGTTATTTTATTTTTGTTATCTGTAAAAAATGCATAAGCACTTCCAAGCAGCTTAATATATTAAAGAAACTAACCCGTCAAATAACGGCAAAATTATACTAAAAAACCGTTCATCAAAACTCTATCCAGGTGTTCAGGTCATATAATAATGTGTACCTACCGATTAAAAGTATAGATTTATTGACAGGTTAGTAAGATACCCGTGATTGAATATGCGTAAAATGAATTATGAGTTGGTAAATCCTAATTCGACGCTCCAGTTTTGGGGTTTTGCCTGGCTGGTTAAAGCCGTTTATATTGTGTCTATAGTGTTTGGATTCTCAAAATATGTAAGTTATTTATATATATCTCGTCGCCAGTAGGTTTAGAAACGGTGTACATATGTTGTAAACTTTGGCTGTTTTTGGCGGGACAGCTACTTTAAAGGGACACACGGCAATCTTGAAGTTGTTATCAGGCATTGAAAGTGTCGTCTCGATTGATTTATGCACTATCATTTTGACTTTGCATGATAAAATGTTGTGTTTTCATATTTGCGTCATATTCTACAATCGGTTTAAATATGTTATTGGTACAATATAATCTCCAGTTATTAATATGCAAAAAAACAACACAATTAGCTTTTAATATCCCTATAATTACTATTAATAATGGGTGTACGTGAAAAACTAATGGGACGCCGCGAGAAAAAATAATCAAAATTGCCTTGTGTCCCTTTAAGCAAGGGAGGCATTTGTGTGTTTATTTCAATTGGTTGTGAAAGGCTTGAAGCGAAATCAAACTTAATCTTTCTTACTCGTTTGTAAAACATCTTCATAGCTCTACCCTACAACTATTCCAATTATATTATATTACCTGTTTTGCCAAAATATTTAAATTTTCTTTTAAATGAAAATTTGTATTTTTAATTGTGGACGTTCTTTTCATCCTCTGTTTGCCATTTTACAACACCTTAATCCGAAATAACTTTGACCTATTGAATGCCCCTTATCGTGTATGGAGAAAAACAAAGTAATTAGAAACCTGACTTCGCATTTTATTTATAAATTAACTATTGCATGTAATGTTTTTTTATTGCTATGCTAATTTCTATTTTAATTGGGTATGATTGTGACTTTAGAGTCTGTAGCTCTGTTAATAAATACTTATAGGTTATTAGATTTGTAGTGGGATATGTGCACGAGTTCTTTTGCGTAGTAATATTGCGCGACTTTAGGAGCGCAATATTTATGCGCAAAAGAACGATATAAGAACGCAATAAACATCTAATAACCTTTTTTTATTGCATACGCATTTTTAAATTAGAGAGAATAAAATAGGTTGTAACATTTAATTTTCACCAAAAACATTGTTATTGTCATTAAATCATGTGAATTTTCTCAATGAAATTAACATTTTTTCCTCATGTGACATACTTTCTTTGACATGAACATAAAAGTGCACCAATCACGAACGAATATACATTACACACCCAATATGACTTTACTAGACGTCAATATGGGCGAATATTGACCTTTCCTGTTGCACTGAAAGTACAATATGGAATGCCCTCCAATAAACAGTAATTAAAGAAGATCTATATCTAGGCCTATTCATAGGAGCATAACACGAGAGTCGGCAAAATTCCGACTATGCTCAATAACGCCATATCTGGAAAATGCTTAGCGAACAACAGACACATGCCAACATTTACATAGAATGACCAATGACAACATTTGACTGGAATTTGTAACGTGTAATACCGCACAACCACTGGCAATATAAAAATATATAGATTGAATACTTATAGAAGACATTCTGCAATGTGTTATAACATACATTTTACATTAAGAATCACTGACAATGCATTTAATAGAAATGTCAGAAAAATATCAATTATGGACCAAGGACGTCAGCAACATTTGGCACAAAGTTCAATGCCACCATATGACAGATACTCTGCAGAGACATATACATATATTGCACTGAAAGTAGATACATAGAGAATCTTACATTCGTGACTGTGTATTATTGATTTTAATAAACAAGTTTATTACAATCAATAATAAACAGTCACGAATGTAGGATTCTGTTTATCACATAATACATCTACGACGTGATAGTTTCACTTTAATGTCAATTTACATTATATATGGTGGTAACTTGTAAGAGAAATCACGACGTCGTCTTATTGTTTTTTCATGATGTCAGCTATTTACGTGGTTGTAACGCGTTCGCTCTACACATAATGCGACACCTTAAACGAAATGTAACGTTACTAAAAATATATAAAAATATCGGACAGGGAAAGTAGCATTCAAGGAGGACAGTCAACCACAAAACACAGAAACAAACACGCAAACAGAAAAACAGGAAGGCAAAAGTAATAATAAAAGCAAACGACATCACAAACACAAAAGGGTTGATAACCTGCATTTTATAAAGTAAGATTTCAAGTAATGGTAAATAGTTAAGTGTCGTATCGTATCGTATGATAATACACCATGCAACGTATCGTATGATATACCATGCAAACATTTGAGATTAAATGTTTAACTGTATACAAACACAGTGATTCGGTCCCCATTTGCATCTGTAATACACTAGTGTATCGAGAAATAAATCATGGCTTTATTACACTCCCAGAAGCCATGTTATGTGATAAAAAATGAGAACACGAAATGTAGAATTCACAGATGCAATCAGTAAACAAATAGATCTACGCATTTAAAACAAGCAAACATTACAAAGGTAAACAAAATATGTACCACAATTGAATGTTGTTTAACGGCTCATCAAAACAGTATAGGTTATGTAGAGCCGCCCAGGAGAGAGGGGAAGGATACATGGGAATCCGGGAACCGTGCCCTACTCTTATTCCTATTGTTCTTTAACGTGCTCGGAGGATAGACCGATACATGGGACCGCCCGGTTTACGTCCCCATCCGACGAACGAGGCTAAGAGAAAGTGTCTTGTCCAAGAACACACCGGCGAAACTCAGTGGCGCCACGGAGGATTGAACCCGGGGCCTCCGGTTACAAATCCGCCGCGCTACCGACTGCTACACGCCAGCCCTCAACAAAAGTCTTACCGCATTTGAACGATCAGTGTTAACAACTCGGATAAAGTCAATTTAAAAGAGACCAATTTTTAAGGCTAACAAGGCAATGAGTTTATGTCTTACGTTAATATACATTTTACTCAGTCAAAAAGAAGAATACGAAAAGGTTGAAAGGCAATTAGTTCCCCTCATGCAATACCCATTATTGTTGAAAAACGGTGACTGAAAAGATCGGATTAATTTTTCTGTTTTATTATTATGGGATGGTGTGTTGTCCGTCCGTCCGTCCGTCCGTCCGTCGTCCGTCCGTTAACTTTTGCTTGTGTACACTCTAGAGGCCACATTTCTGATGCAATCATCATGAAACTTTGTCAGAATGTTTGTCTTAATGAAATCTCGGTCAAGTTCGAAAATGGGTCATGTGGGGTCAAAAACTAGGTCACTAGGTCAAATATTGGAAAAAACGTGTGTACACTCTAGAGGCCATATTTTTGACCCGAGCTTAATGCAACTTTGTCAGAATGTTTGTCTTAATTATATCTTGGTCAAGTTTGAAAATGGGTTATGTGGGGTCAAAAACTAGGTCACTAGGTCAAATACTTGAAAAAACTTGTGTACACGCTAGAGATCATATTTGTTACCCAATCTTGATGAAACATTGTCAAATTGTTTATCTTATTTATATCTTGATCAAGTTCGGAAATGGGTCACATGAAGTTAAAAACTAGGTCACTAGGTCAAATATTGGAAAAACCTTGTGTACACTCTAGAGGCCATATTTTTGACCCGAGCTTGATGCAACTTTGTCAGAATGTTTATCTTAATTGTTTGTCTCAATGAAATCTCGGTCAAATTCGAAAATGGGTCATGTGGGGTCAAAAACTAGGTCACTAGGTCAAATATTGGAAAAACCTTGTGTACACACTGGAGGCCATATTTTAGACTCGAGCTTGATGCAACTTTGTAAGAATGTTTGTCTTAATTATATCTTGGTCAAGTTTGAAAATGGGTCACATGGGGTTAAAAACTAGGTCACTAGGTCAAATACTTGAAAAAAATTGTGTACACTCTAGAAGCCGTATTTCTGACCCAATCTTGATGAAACTTTGTCAAAATGTTTGTCTTAATTTTATCTTGGTCAAGTTCAAAAATGGGTCACATGGTCTTAAAAACTAGGTCACTAGGTCAAACTTTGGAAAAACCGTGTGTACACACTAGAGGCCATATTTTTGACCCGATCTTTATGAAACTTTGTCAGAATGTTTGTCTCAATAAAATCTCGGTCAAGTTCAAAAATGGGTCATGTGTGCTTAAAAACTAGGTCACTAGGTCAAATAATTGAAAAAACTTGTGTACACTCTAGAGGTCAAATTTGTTACCCAAGCTTGATGCAACTTTGTCAGAATGTTTGTCTTAATTATATCTTGGTCAAGTTTGAAAATGGGTCACATGGGGTTAAAATCTAGGTGACTAGGTCAAACTTTGGAAAAACTGTGTGTACACTTTAGATGCCATATTTTTGACCTCATCTTGATGCAATTTTGTCAGAATATTTGTCTCAATTATAGCTTGCTAAAATTCGAAAATGGGTCACACAGGGTCGAAAACTAGGTCACTAGGTCAAATACTTGAAAAACCTTGTGTACACTCTAGAGGCCATATTTCTGACCCGATCTTGATAAAACTTGGTCGAAATGTTGTCTTATTTATATTTTGGTCAAGTTCGAAAATGGGTCCCATGGGGTCAAAAACTAGGTCACTAGGTCAAATACTTGAAAAACCTTGTGTACACTCTAGACGCCATATTTTGTTTCATTCGATCTTTACCAAACTTTACCAGATTGTTAATGTCAATAACAGCTCGGTAAAGTTTGTTTTTAGCTTATGGGATGGTGTGTTGTCCGTTTTCCGTCGTCCGTCGTCCGTCGTCCGTTAACTTTTCTTGTGTACACTCTAGAGGCCACATTTCGGATGCAATCATCATGAAACTTTGTCAGAATGTTTGTCTCAATGAAATCTTGGTCAAGTTCAAAAATGGGTATTGTGGGGTCAAAAATTAGGTCACTAGGTCAAATACTTGAAAAAACTTGTGTACACTCTAGGTCATATTTGTTACCCAATCTTGATGAAACTTTGTCAAATTGTTTATCTTAATTATATCTTTATCAAGTTCGGAAATGGGTCACATGAAGTTAAAAACTAGGTCACTAGGTCAAATATTGGAAAAACCTTGTGTACACTCTAGAGGCCATATTTTTGACCCGAGCTTGATGCAACTTTGTCAGAATGTTTGTTGTAATTATATCTTGGTCAAGTTCGAAAATGGGTCACATGGGATTAAAAACTAGGTCACTAGGTCAAATACTTGAAAAACCTTGTGTACACTCTAGAAGCCGTATTTCTGACCCAATCTTGATGAAACTTTGTCAAAATGTTTGTCTTAATTATATCTTGGTCAAGTTCAAAAATGGGTCACATGGTGTTAACAACTAGGTCACTAGGTCAAACTTTGGAAAAACCGTATGTACACTCTAGAGGCCATATTTTTGACCCGATCTCGATGCAATTTTGTCAGAATATTTGTCTCAATTATAGCTTGCTAAAGTTCGAAAATGGGGCACACAGTGTCAAAAACTAGGTCACTAGGTCAAATACTTGAAAAACCTTGTGTACACTCTAGAGGCCATATTTCTGACCCGATCTTGATGAAACTTTGTCGAAATGTTGTCTTAATTATATTTTGGTCAAGTTCGAAAATGGGTCCCATGGGGTCAAAAACTAGGTCACTAGGACAAATACTTGAAAAACCTTGTGTACACTCTAGACGCCATATTTTTTTTCATTTGATCTTTACCAAACTTTACCAGATTGTTAATGTCAATAACAGCTCGGTAAAGTTTGTTTTTAGCTTATGGGATGGTGTGTTGTCCGTTTTCCGTCGTCCGTCGTCCGTTAACTTTTCTTGTGTACACTCTAGAGGCCACATTTCTGATGCAATCATCATGAAACTTTGTCAGAATGTTTGTCTCAATGAAATCTTGGTCAAGTTCAAAAATGGGTCATATGGTGTTAAAAACTAGGTCACTAGGTCAAACTTTGGAAAAACCGTGTGTACACTCTAGAGGCCAAATTTTTTACCAGATCTTGATGAAACTTTGTCGAAATGTTGTCTTAATTATATTTTGGTCAAGTTCGAAAATGGGTCCCATGGGGTCAAAAACTAGGTCACTAGGTCAAATACTTGAAAAACCTTGTGTACACTCTAGACGCCATATTTTTTTTCATTTGATCTTTACCAAACTTTACCAGATTGTTAATGTCAATAACAGCTCGGTAAAGTTTGTTTTTAGCTTATGGGATGGTGTGTTGTCCGTTTTCCGTCGTCCGTCGTCCGTTAACTTTTCTTGTGTACACTCTAGAGGCCACATTTCTGATGCAATCATCATGAAACTTTGTCAGAATGTTTGTCTCAATGAAATCTTGGTCAAGTTCATAAATGGGTCACACAGTGTCAAAAACTAGGTCACTAGGTCAAATACTTGAAAAACCTTGTGTACACTCTAGAGGCCATATTTCTGACCCGATCTTGATGAAACTTTGTCGAAATGTTGTCTTAATTATATTTTGGTCAAGTTCGAAAATGGGTCCCATGGGGTCAAAAACTAGGTCACTAGGTCAAATACTTGAAAACCTTGTGTACACTCTAGACTCCATTTTTTTTTCATTTGATCTTTACCAAACTTTACCAGATTGTTAATGTCAATAACAGCTCGGTAAAGTTTGTTTTTAGCTTATGAGATGGTGTGTTGTCCGTTTTCCGTCGTCAGTCGTCCGTTAACTCTTCTTGTGTACACTCTAGAGGCCACATTTCTGATGCAATCATCATGAAACTTTGTCAGAATGTTTGTCTCAATGAAATCTTGGTCAAGTTCAAAAATGGGTCATATGGTGTTAAAAACTAGGTCACTAGGTCAAACTTTGGAAAAACCGTGTGTACACTCTAGAGGCCAAATTTTTTACCAGATCTTGACTCAACTTTGTCAGAATGTTTGTCTCAATAAAATCTCGGTCAAGTTCAAAAATGGGTCATGTGTGCTCAAAAACTAGGTCACTTGGTCAAATACTTAAAAAACGTGTGTACACTCTAGAGGTCATATTTGTTACCCAATCTTGATGAAACTTTGTCAAATTGTTTATCTTAATTATATCTTGATCAAGTTCGGAAATGGGTCACATGAAGTTAAAAACTAGGTCACTAGGTCAAATATTGGAAAAACCTTGTGTACACGCTAGAGGCCATATTTTTGACCCGAGCTTGATGCAACTTTGTCAGAATGTTTGTCTTAACTATATCTGGGTGAAGTTTGAAAATGGGTCACATGGGGTTAAAAACTAGGTCACTAGGTCAAATACTTGAAAAACCTTGTGTACACTCTAGAAGCCGTATTTCTAACCCAATCTTGATGAAACTTTGTCAAAATGTTTATCTTAATTATATCTTGGTCAAGTTCAAAAATGGGTCACATGGTGTTAAAAACTAGGTCACTAGGTCAAACTTTGGAAAAACCGTGTGTACACTCTATAGGCCATATTTTTGACCCGATCTTGATGCAATTTTGTCAGAATATTTGTCTCAATTATAGCTTGCTAAAGTTCGAAAATGGGTCACACAGGGTCAAAAACTAATTCACTAGGTCAAATACTTGAAAAACTTTTTGTACACTCTAGAGGCCATATTTCTGACCCGATCTGAAATGAGATCTTGTCGAAATGTTGTCTTAATTATATTTTGGTCAAGTTCGAAAATGGGACCCATGGGGTCAAAAACTAGGTCACTAGGTCAAATACTTGAAAAACCTTGTGTACACTCTAGACACCATGTAGTACGACTCGATTCATCAATGGTATAACAGCAAGTAGAGCGTTCACAGGCCCTCTTGGGCCTCTTGTTCGTAATTGCTTTAGTGAAGTTGATTGAGGACATTTTCGATCGTATTCGTTCATTAATTTGTCGGAAATCTTACGAATATTTACGTTGTTCAACTGATGCATGTAGTCTGATTTATGCATATCACAGTCATTCGTAAAAAAAACGAAAATAGGCGTGACATTTGAATGAAAAAACAAGCATGGCAGCCCTTTATTTGAGATTTTAGTTTGATCATATAGACTAAATTACTGAAAAACAATATAACGCATGGTTCTTCACATAACCATTCATAAAATAACGACATTCATGCACAATTGCAGTAATATTGAGCATTTAATATTTTATATTAAAATCGCGTATATACAGGTAGAGCCTCTTTTGGTCAAGTGATATTTTCGAAAAAATAATTATGCAATGTGCAATACTTTTCACTGAAATCAAGCTAACTGACAACATTTTAGAGCAATTGCGTAAATACCAGTGAAGAAGCCCAATGACACAATTCGATAAAACAAAGACATTGCAATAGTTTAAACATGTACTTTACGTTTAAATTAAAACTACTTGCCTTTATGCAGAGTACATCAAATTATTTCGGTTCGATCTCAAAGCGTCTTTTATTTAATGATGACCGTTTTAATCAAGTAAACACTGTATGTTAAAGGTATTTTCTGTAGTTTTCCATGCGCAGCATTTTGGGTGACTTCTCTTCTAAAACTATTGGATGGATTTTCTTAAAACTTTACAGGAATGTTGCTTTTGATGTCTAGTTGTATATCTTTTTTTTTCTTTTCTTTTTTTTCTTTTTTTTTATTTCATTTTTTCTTTTTTTTACTTTTTCTTTATTTAAATAAATGCCTATTATTTGATACATATTAAGAATCGGAAAAATATAGCATTTTGTAAAAATTTCAACAAAATTAAGTAGGGTTCCAAAAACCAATATTACATCTCAATATGCGTGGTGACCTATAATTTTAATTGCATATATTGTCTAAATATATGTTCAAATAAGTGCCTAGGAAGTTTGAACAAATTCTGTTATTAGGAACATAACAAAAAAGGAAAATATACCATTTCTATATAATTTCATACCAAACTTGGCCTTTTAGCATAGGGGTAGGGTTTCAAAAGAAAATTCAAAACAAGCATGGGGACCTAACATTTTTATTGCATATTTTGTTTTTATATATGTTAAACTATGTGATTAGAAAGTTTAAACAAATTCTATTATTGGGAACATACAAAAAAAAGGAAATTTTATCATTATGGGCTAATTTGTGCATAAATTGTGGTAATGGTCTCAACAGATTTTGTAAAAAAATATAGGTTTTACATAAAGATGAGCTTTAAATGTTATTGTAATTAAATGTTCTTTACTTTCATACAATTTTAGCAGAATTGTGACCAATGAATAAATGATTATACTTCAAAAATGTCTTATTTAGCTATTTCATGGACTTGTTCAACTCTTTGGACAGATTGACATGACGGTGGCATTACAAATTATTTTTTAAAATTTTAACAACCATGGTGACCTACAATTATTTTTGCCTTTTCCGTCTATATATATAACAGACTTACTGTACAAAAAGTTTAAAAAAAATCTGTTATGCAGAAACCACTATAGAAAATGTCTTTAAGGTGTTCACATTCGTGAACATCGTGTCGACTAAACAAAAGTGTGAGTGAAAAAAGCAGCAAGACGTTACTCTTTGTATACGATTCATGTGAACGAAGGAGTGTGGATCAACATATCAAATTAACTTTTGTTTTGACTTTCAGATGTGTCACTTGTGAAGTTGATCGATGTTTCATAGGCGTAAGAGACTAGGCGGTGTTGGTCAGTGGATAGTGGAGAGCTGCCCAATTGTTTACATTTCAGTTTCAAATGGTGTGTATATTTCTCTACTTATTTTTTTTTCTAGAGTTTGTAGTCGAGTTGAGAACTTTATTATTCGTAAACTTTGTATCACTAAAACGTTACATCAGAGCTGCTGTTACGATAAAATTCGAAAAACCTTTTAAAAAGACTGTTAGCTAACTACAGGTATGTCTTTCAGTGCTGGCCCACCTGCTTTCATCAAGTTCTGTCTGTGTGAGATGTCTATAAGAGCTTGGTTGCAACGTTTAAAGTAATACAATCGCCTAATGTTTAAACACACACCTTGGGAAACATGGCCTATTGTGACTTTGACAAAAAATGATACAAAAGACGAAATTAAGAATACTATTAAAATGAAAGTAACTTATAGCGAGAACGAATTCGACGGCGCGCCATCACAAATACCCAAGTTGGCTTCACCCGGCTCAATTCCCGTTAACCCTGTATCCATTTTACATGTAATTGCTTTGATCGTTCTTTGATACTCAGATCAGAAACAGTACTATTTATGATTTTCTGTATACATGTATGGCACTGTTAATGAATAAAACATGTTTAGGGTATTTGAACTTTAGACCAATATCCCAGAGTTCCATGGAGGAGGGAGGGGCAGGGGCGGGGACGGGTGATGGTCCAATATGCAGCAATTCAATTGCAGTGTCATTTTTTAATTTTTTTTTAGACTTGGCAAGTATACACATTTGAAAATGCAAAAAATATCAAACAATTTCAGTGTTTACACCTTAGAGGTGGTGTGCCGAGGAGCAAATTCTACTGATATTCCCAAAATCATTAAATTGTAATGAGAAAGAAAAACAGATATCTGACCGAATTTATCTCTCTCTCCAACCCCAACCTTCACCACACACCCAGCCCCACTCTCACACCTCGGCACACCTCTAAGGTGTAAACACTGAAATTATTTGATATTTTTTGCATTTTCAGATGAGTATACTTGTATATTTGCCAAGTTTAAAAAAAAAAAAAGACATTGCAATTGAATTTCTGCATATTGGACCACCACCCGTCCCCTCCCCGCCCCTCCCTCCCCCACCCCACTTACACCCACCATCACAACACACACACACACACACACACACACACGTAGTGGAGACAAAACACATTATTATACACTGTAATCCCTTCCTCAAAATGTTCGTTTGAGACATGATTAGAAAATAATTGACCCCCTTACCTTTCCTCCACCACCCACTCCATCCAACCCCAACCGCAGGGAAGACGTCTGAGTTTTAAATATTAAATAAAGTGTGTGCAAAAATATGGAAAAATGAGCTGTAATTGAATTATTAGTGCATTTGATGCCCCTTCCCCAAAGCCCCACCGATGACGTAGTAGGAGGAAACAAATGTATACAGCGTGACATTGGACCAATAACTGGGCCAATATGAAAACACTTAATTAATAACATCATAATAAATCAATACATAATTATTAAGTTAACGTAAAACATATTTGTATGAAAATTGTAAGAACTATCCGTAAAACTGGCTTCAACGTTTGTATTCTATTACAAATCAAAATATCTGATTTCATCGTAGTACCGTTCTTCTATATTTCTCTAAAGCATTCATGGCCTTTGAAACCTTCTCGCATTTCACCGCTGCGGGTTCGAATTCCACTAGGAGCTCGACATGTCAATTCTTACGAATGCGGAAGATATATCTGACGCAGACCACAATTAAAAATCGTCCCCGTGTGGTTGTCGGGGTAGAATACAACCACTGTAAACACACCGTCACATGCAGATGGGTAGGACACCCCATTCATATTCATTTTGTCATTTTTTGTTCATGCTCATTAAAGGTCTTCATCATGATCCCTGCATTGTTTCAGGTGCCATCTCGCTCAAATCACTAAGAGCAGTGGCAGAAAAACAATAAACGTGGCTCCAGCGGAAATGGAGTGTCTACAATAGAATTTGCAGCAACTCTGCAGTTCAGGGTGAGAAAGTCCTATGTCTATTCTCCATATTTTATCTCGATGTACATGGAGGATGAGCCTGGCATGTTGATGCCTGTTAGGCGCCATATAGCCTTTGATGTGTTGATGCGCATTAAAACCCAATTCAATTCAATTAAAAATCGACATTCATATACTGCCTAAATTGTGCTGAAAATGACTTAAAACAACATCAACCATCTATATATCTCAAACAACCATGACTGTTCCCTCAAACATAGTTTGATACGAACCTGTTTTGTTAAAGGTATGCGTACGTTTATAAGGACTAGGTGAGGCTATGAATAGCATTCAAGGGTAACACTGACTAGATAAATGAGTGAACATAATAAACTGGACGTTGCATGTTAACATATTTACAGATATAATAAGTTTTAATAGAAATTATGCTTACTTGCGGTATTTCTTCAATGCCGATGTGTTAAGCACAGCTTGTATGCATCCAACACGGGTGTATGTCTGCATTTATCACTGTCAGTGTAACATATACAGCACATGTATAGTGTTAAAAAGACATTGCAATCTTGATTGTTTATACCGCGACGTCGGTTAGTTGTTTTACACATGTCCTATACATACTTGTACATATTTGTAAATCATTATTAATAATATATATACTCAAGACTAAGTTAACCTTACGAAGAAAACTCGAACTTGTATTATGTCATATTTAACGTATATGCAGTTAAAGTAATACTATATTAATAATCTAGGCTCTAGATTTTATTCTCGATAAATAATTCAAGATTTCTGTTTACCTATAACTAAGGTAGTTTAGTTTAAACTTATTTATTTTACATCGATTGTAACGAAAGCTCTATGAACTTATTTGAATCACTCTCGATGTCTTCCTGGGTAGAACCAGTACTAAGCAATGCAGATAAAGTGTCTTGCTCAGGGACACAACGCATATGGCGAACTAAGGTAGTTCGAATCGTTGTTTTTTGTGATCTATAGTGTTGTTTAGTTAGCATTTACACTCTACTGTACCTGCATTGTCAATTTGTGTATGACAGAAGGACTGTTACAAACAGACGAGGCACACACACGCACACATATGTTGGCTGCACCCTGGAAAGCGCGGGAAGTTGCTGTATGTGTGAATGTATTAAATGTACTGGACGCTGTCTTAGGTGTCGACGTAAGCGGAAAGCTTGGACAATCGACAAGATTATCGACACTAATATTAAGACTTGTTACCAAACCCATGTGGTGAAACGAGTGGTCAGCACATTGTATACAATATACGCGTACCTCTGTAGTACACCTCTGTGAGGGTGATAGTGGAAATTGTCAACCTCATGAAAAATAATGTCAGCCGTCCATTTCGGTCTTATAAAAAAGAGTATGTTTTTATATATTTATTTATTTTGATTTAAGTAACACGTTATGGTCAACAAAAACATTATTCATATCTTTAAAAACATATACTCATTACATCAACATTTTAAAAATATAAATAACATGATAAATATTCTAATAAAGTGTTCACCGATTCATTTGCGCATAACGTGTTGGTCATGGGAAAAATATCTATTTATATAAACTTGCTGTGACGAAATCTTGATAATCTTCGACGCTTGACTGTAAATACAAACGTCTTAACCAGTAGGCCTTATTGCCTACTGACCGTTCCAAGTCGGTAACCCTGTCTTCACCACCCTTTCTGTTGTTTTTTGTCTCTTTCATTGTAGTTTCAAGTCCTTGTTTGCAGTACAGTGCGGACCTACGATGCCACTTACGTTCGGTTTCTATAAGACCCTATATATAATTTTGACGGTTTATGCAGATATACAATTTGAAACTGGAAGCACGTGACCGTAAGTATTACTGTTTTATTAAAGTATTTCTGTCCATCCGCATTTAGTTCGTCGATGTAATAATGACGATTATTGCTTTCAGAAATAACTCGTGAATTTATTTTTGCGAGTTTTATCCATGGGGTCTAACCCTCCGTAGGACGAATTGTGTCCCAATCTGATTGGTTCGGTTTTGTTCGCAGAACACCGATATGTGTCACTTGATCTTCCTTTTCCGGTTTCAAAACTTGAGGTACAACTTAAATAATTTTCTCTTCCCCGCCAACCACACCCCTATCTTAAGCCTATCTACGATTATATAATGTGTAATTCTAAACCGATTGCTGGCGGGATTTTTTTTTATAATTTCAGAGGCCCGCCACCAACTGTCTCTACAGCACACAAGCGGCAGGTTGCCTGCGACCAACTTCCATAGCCCATTCAGCGTGGTACTCGGCCGATTATTACCGTGTTACGTTTCGGTTGTATCAACGATTGACCATTGCCTTGGAAGGAGCGCAACCAATTCGAGACTAACTAGGGCCTCATTTTATGTACAGTGAATACAAAGCTGTAGTAACGTTATAGCACAGGACAGGTACATTTCAATAACGCAAAGTACAAGTGGGTTTCTGAGTGTCATAAACTTGAACGTTACGCACTTTCCACAGTAAAGATCCATTGGACTGCAATCATTCAGCACAGAGAGACCGTATCTTCTTGTCACAAAGGTTGCTGGCCCAGGACATGCACATTTCAATAACGCGAAGTACAAGTGGTCTTCTTATGTGTCATTCTATCTTGTAACGTTAAACACTTTTCACAAGTAGTGAAAATCCATTGGACAGCAATCATTCAGGACAGACAGTGTCATGCCGAGAGACTGTATGTTCCGGTCACAAAGGCTGAGATTTAAAAGTGTCTTTTTTGTTTTATACTGTATTTGTAGAACGTTTTAGTCGCAGCAGAAAAATTCTAGCGGCCAAGGGTCGATCGTGTGCACACCAACACATTTTGCTCCTAAAGGAGCAATCCCAATGGAAAACCGAAGGGGGCAATTGGTTTAAAAAGGGGGAAATAAATATGTCATTCAAAATTGTGTTGTAATAGCGCAGTTGCTTCCCTTGCTCGGGATTTGTACTTGAGAACTGTGTTCTTGCTCGGAAAAGTCTTAGCTCTAGGCATACCCATGTAATCCCGAGATTTGGCTTTTTCTCTATTAAAGTGTACATGATGCAAAGTTATATAAATGGTACCTGGCGTTTAAGAGGTGTACCTTTCGTAAAATGGGTACCTGACCTATGTTGCGTAAAATGGCGTATGTTGCGTAAAATGTGTATCATACATAAGATGTTTTATTCAGTGAATACATGTACAATTAAATTATTTGCCCTCGGCTGTCGGAATTTGTCTCAGTCCGGTGCCATTTCCAAGTGGCGGAACTGGGCGAGATTTGGTACGCTGCGGACGTTGTACTTATCCATCTTTTTTATTTTGTGGTATATAACTTGAAAATCTAGTCGTATTGAAAAATAACAATCTGGTCAAGAGAGTCAGTTTTTGTTTCTTTTATTTACCCCAAGTAATTGTTTCAATAAGCGAGTCATAAAATAATGAAGTTTCCATCTTTGTTAATCTTTGTTTATTAATACATGTATTGTCTTTCTGCCTTGCTGTATATCTTGGATATTAGGTGTTCCTGTTTCACCCAATCAGAAACGACACCAGTATATCGGCAACAAATCAAACTGTGTTCAGGAGGACTGTTCAAGACGTTTGTCTTGAAAACAAGCAAGCGTCGCAGATGATCTAGACTAGCTATGACGTCATTAGATTTTTTCATTAGAAATGCCAATCTCTACCCAGAGTACACTCGTTCCTCATTTGACTCTGTCAACGTCAAAGGAAGTAGGGCGAACGGTTAGGTCACGTGATTATTCAAAAAAGTTATGACTATGTTTATAATAAATCCTTTTGCGTGATCGGCAAAGATAAAATATAGACCTATATTAAATAATTTCAATTTTTATTTCTATGAGTTAATTTTTTTAGTAATTTTCTTCTATCGATCTTCGGCTTGAAATGTTTACATACGCGTTTCGATTGAGGAGACCTAAGTACGTATTATTTTTGTAGTAAAATAGTCCCGATTAAAACTAAATTGTTTTCATGCATTATTTCAAATCTTGCAACATCTAATTTGCAGATATTCTGAAAATTATATTTACACAAGAAATAAATAATTTTCAGGCAAACATATTCCAATTTAACAGGTTTTATCAAAATCTTGTAATTTAGTAGTTAGCAGAGATATATGTGAGTGCAAGGAACGATAACTCTGCGTGGAGATTGTAGAAATGTATTGATACCGAGATGATGCGATTGGGAGGTTAACATTAAAAACAATGCTGCGTTAATCTAGGGGGTGACATTACAACAGCATACGACAGCGCGAAATATATGGGAATTTAATTTGGGGGATTGACATGAGGTATAATAATACTAATAAATAGGTTTTACAGGTTTGGCGTCGGTAGTGGGGAAGTGCCTTGGCAGAACGTCCACGTAATGGATGTCCTGGAACACACGTGAATTTCATGGAACTGAATCAATTTGAGGCTAACGACCCCCTGTATGATTCTAATGACCAACTGTATGTAGATCCACTACAATCATGTTGCTATGGTTCAAGCTGACAATTAAAACGTATTAACCGGAGCCTCAGTTCAGGCATCAGAACATCAGATACAAATAGTTCATGGTTATGCATCTCTAACGCAACAAATACTTGGTACGCCGAAACATTCTGCGCATTCCAATACTGTTTGTACGCGCTAATACTAAAAATCTGGTAAAGTTTGGTAAAGATCGGACGAAAAATGGATGCGCTAGAGTGTTGACAAGACAAACTATAGTGTGTTTTTTTGTTAATTCAAGGGCAATCATTCCGGCGTTACTGGTCCGATCTGCCGATTTGGCTGGTTTTTAAACTCGGCCGAGCTTTTATTAATATTAATAATCTTGTAAAGTTTGGTAAAGATCGGAAGAAAAGGAGGCGCTATAGTGTTGACAAGACAAAATATAGCAATGTTTGATAAAGATAGGACTTAACGCCAAAATGCATTATTCCCCAATAAAAATGATAAAACAATGCAGTGTGCTAATACGATTGAATTAAATGGAATAGGAAAAGGAAACTTACCACACATTTATATTCATCCGTCCATTTCTGAATCAGACATCAAACTGAATGTTGCGAATGATAAAAAACGAAAACTTGCTGCTTTTTTTTTTTTCGTTAGTGGTTTGAGGGAGTGTGGTGCTGTTGTCAAATAACTTTTATGAGTGGACACACACATCCTGGATCCGCGAAATTAGTTACATGTTTACGTTGTGGTGAGCAGCGGTGGGATGGTGTGGTAGGGGTAAGTTTGTGGGTTTAGGGTGGTGTGGGGTGGTGTGGGTGGTTGATGTTAGATTGGATTGGGTTGGGGTTGGGTGATGTGGAGTGGGGTGGGATGCGGTGGTGTGGGGAGTGAACGCGGGGGATGGGGTATGGAGCGGTGTAATTACAAGATATATGTTATGGACGGGAAACCCAATGAGCACGCATCCGATGTGTCTTGGTAGAAAGGCAAAGTCAGTGCGCACGCATACGGTGCGTCTTTGTAGAAAGGCAAAGTCAATGCGCTCCCATCCGGTGTGTATAGGTAGAAAGACATATTCAATGCGCACGCATCTAGTTTGTCTTGGCAGACAGGCAAAATCAATACGCACACATCCGGTGTGTCTTGATAGAAAGACAAAGTCAATGATAATGCATCCGATGTGTCTTGGTAGAAAGGCAAAGTCAATGAACAAGCATCCGGTGTGTCTTGATGGAAAGGCAAAGTCAATGTGCACGAATTCGATGTGCCTTGGTAGAAAGTCAACGTCAATGAGCACGCATCCGGTGCGTTTTTTTGTAGAAAGGCAAAGCCAATGGGCTCCCATCCGGTGTGGCTTGGTAGAAAGACAAATTCAATGCGCGCGCATCCGGTGTGTCTTGATATACAGGCAAATTCAATGCGCACGCATCTGGTTTGTCTTGATAGAAAGGGGGCATTCCTCAGTTTCGCATGAATGTCCATGGTGTAAATCAGAAAGAAATCAACTAAGTATCTTTTAGGTCCATGGATGGTATTTATAATAATTATGAAGCACATGTTTGATGTTTTTTTTTCAGTTTTGAGTACTTGGTGTATTGGAATATGCACTCTTTGTTTTTTTTAGAGGCTATAAATAGAAAAATGTGAACCTATCAAAAACTTCCAAAAAGTAGGTAAAATGGCTGATTTTGACTCACAGAGTGATCAGCATGGAATAACATTTTAAAACGCCGCAGTAGATATGTAAAATTTAGCATTTCCTGATATGCAAGAGCATTATGAGTGCAGACATGATCCTGATATGAGTAGGATTTTTTTTATTTTATTTATTGACATTTGAAATATTGCTAAAATTGCTTTTTAAGCATGTTTTGAGGGGTGGGGTAATCTTAAAGAAATGGGACTAAAGTTGTAAAGAAAATGCTTTTTGATACTTTTATTTAGTATAGAATCATGTGTAATTTTATTGTCTTCTTAGAAATGTATGACACAATGATGATGTGATTTATTTTTGCTCAAGGATTCAGGCTAAGGGCTTGTCATGGGTTTGATGATTGAGAAATGTACATTAAACTGTGGAGTGTCCCCTTAAGGGTCCAACCTTTTTTACTAAAACAGTCAAATGAAGGATTTTTTGTCTGTATTTCAAAATATTTTCAAAGCTTGTTACCATTCGGTTTGTTTGCGAAGAGAATTACTTCTGTTAGAATGGAATTTGTCGATAAGGCAAACCCGCATTGCTACTAAACCCAGATTATGAACAACTCATATGTATGGGAAGCCATAACCGTCAAAATGTGGATATTTACAAACCATTCAATGACAGGACATTTAATTCAGCATGAAGTCATTTGATGACGTGCATATTGATTCGATGCGACGTGTTAACTCGGTTCATTCGTTACAAAGTGAATTGATACAGTTCAAAGTGAAATGATACGATGTAAAATTTCAAACCATACGACGCAAAGTCATTTGATGACGTACATATTGATTCGATGCGACACGTAAACTCGGTTCATTCGTTACAAAGTGAATTGATACGGTTCGAAGTGAAATGATACGATGTAAAATTTCAAACCATACGACGCAAAGTCATTTGATGACGTACATATTGATTTGATGCGACGTGTAAACTCGGTTCATTCGTTACAAAGTGAATTGATATGGTTCAAAGTGAAATGATACGGTATAAACTCGGTTCATTCGTTACAAAGTGAATTGATACGGTTCGAAGTGAAATGATATGGTGTAACATTTCAAACCATACGACGCAAAGCCAATTGATGACGTACATATTGATTCGATGCGATGCAAACACAAACCGTTCGACACAAACTGATTTCATTACGTGCAAAGTGAAATGGTGCGACATCTGGTGGCGGTATTTGCCACATCACTTGCATGGTTATTTCCCCTACAAAAGTACTGAGAATGCAAAGTTTGATAGAAAAGACTGTATGGATATTTGCACGATCAAATTTCCATAAATTTTACATAGTTTTAGCCAACTTGGCGATCTTTGGTGACCTACCAAAATCTTAGAGGGTCAAACCATTCCAAATATATTGTGATCAATTGTCATTAAACTGTTTCAAATCTAGACTAGAATATTTTTTTATGAAATTGCTGATGGATAGACAGATTTGTGTTTTAGGCCAAATTGTCACTCAAGATGACCTCCATTGTCATTTACAGATTGGTGTGTATTAAGTAGTCTTCCGGGAACAAGATGCACAAGAATCAACGGGTAGTGCCTCTTGTTAAGTTATTTGTCCCTGCAGCAGAAGACGTTTTCTAGGTTACGCCACTGAACTTGGACAATTTCAAAACCAGTTGCATCAGACTAGACACATCAGAGTTATAGCCTTTGATTTTTTAAACAAGAAATCCGTGGATTCACATGTCTCGCCTAACGGGGGCTGGACTTAAAACGGTCAATGATGCTTAAATGAGGTTGTAAACATTTTAGTAATTATATTAACATTCTAAACAAATATGGTAAAGATCAGATAAAATATGAAGTAACTACAGATTTAACAAAGGAAATACAATATAGCATTTTTCAACAAATCAAGGGCCATAACCTGTCGTTACTAACAATATCTAGCTGGTTTTCGAACTTGTCCGAGATTTCATTGATATACCGCGATTTGCACAACTAGACATCATACTGAGGCTTCCTGCCAAATGTTATAGAAAGTTTAGGAGGAGTAGCGCCGACAAGAAATTTAAATGTGAAAGTGCCATAACTCCGTCATAAATCAGCGAACTGGAAAAAAGCGTGATATGCACAACTAGACAACTTACCGATGCTACCTGCCAAGTTTCGTCGAAATCCAACAAGGCTTTAGGAGGAGTAGAGCCGATAAGAAATTTAAAAGTAAACATGTCAAGGGGCCATCAAAAATCAACGAACCGAAAAAAATAATGAAAAGAAATAAATAAAAAAACAACAACAAAAAACATTTAAAACAATAAATCAATAAATATATCAAATACAAAAAAAAACAAAAAAAATAAATAAATAAATAAAAATAATAAAAAAATAAATAAAAATAAAAATATATATTTTAAACAAACTTAGACAATTTTTTTTTACAAATAATAAAAAAAATATACTAATAATAAAAAAAAAGGCAAAACATCTGGTAAAGTTTGGTAAAGATCAGATAAAAAATGAAAGCCCTGTCGTATTAACGAGGCAAAATATAGCATTTTTTAACTAAATCAAGGGCCATAACTCCGCTGTTACTAGTCCGATCGGGCTGGTTTTCGAACTTGTGCGAGCTTTCATTGATATTAACAATATGTTAAAGTTTTGTAAAGATCGGATGAAAAGTGAAGGCCCTTGGCCAGTAGAGCTAAAAATTATCAGCTTCAGAAAGTAGGTCAAGGTCATAGATGAAATCCATGCATCCAAAAAGATGCACTACCCAAGACACAACTATGTCAAAATAGAATATGTTTTCTTCCAAAGATTAAGCTATAAATTAGGTTTAAAACATCTAGTGCATAATTATAATTCATGAGAGAGTGATGTAATTGTAACAATTAAAGTTATCTGCCCTTTGCTTGGATGGTGAAGGTCACATCTACATTTGCTTTGTCACGTTGCAATGTACCACTCAAGATACAACTGTAAGCAAAGTTTTAAAGGTCTTAGTGCATACAGTTTGTGACAAAGTGACTTAAATGCAAAAGTTGAACCTAAAAATTATTAAGTTATCTGCCCTTTGCTTGGAGGGTCAAGGTCACTTCCACATTTGCTTTGTCACGTTGCGATGTACCGCCCAAGATACAACTACAAGCAAAGTTTGAAAGGTCTAGTGCATACAGTTTGTGAGAAAATGACCTAAACGCAAAACTTGAATGTTGACGCCGCAGCCGTCGGAAAAGCAACACCTATGTCTCTTTTTTTCTTCGAAAAGGCGAGACAAAAACTGTTTTCCGGCCATAGACTATTCAAGCCAGTAGAGTGATACATGCCCTCTTGTGCATCTTGTTCCCGGAAGACTACTTAATACACGCCACTCTGTAAATGACATAATTTTAGACATTGAGGTCATCTTGAGTGACAGTTTGGCCATGAACACAAATCACAAATCTGTCTATCCATCAGCAATTTCATAAAACAATATTCTAGTCTAGATTTGAAACAGTTTAATGACAATTGATCACAATATATTTGGAATGGATTGACCCTCTAAGATTTTGGTAGGTCGCCAAAGATCGCCGAGTTTGCTAAAACTATGTAAAAATCATGGAAATTTGATCGTGCAAATATTCATACAGTATTCTCAGTACTTTTGGTACTTTGATTTATCATAATATATATGGTACTTTGATTTACCATAATATATATATGTTATGTAGGGGAAATAACCCTGAAAGTGATGTGGCAAATACCGCCGCCAGATGTCGCACCGTTTCACTTTGCACGTAATGAAATCAGTTTCTGTCGAACGGATAGCGTTTGCATCGCAACGACTGTGTTTTCGCCCGATCAATTTACTTACCACCAGACTAAATGTGTTTGCGTTAAACTGATTCATAATGCATCATGCTGATTTACTTTGTTCTGTATCACTTCACATTTTTCGATGAATCGTTTAAGTTTTCATCGTACCGACTTGTATTTGATTGTATTGCATTAGTTTTTTTGTCAAATGGTTTGTCATTGCACTGAATGATTTCTATTTGCGTCGTATGGTTTGAAATTTTACACCGTATCATTTCACTTCGAACCGTATCATTTCATTTCGAACCGTATCAATTCACTTTGTAACGAATGAACCGAGTTTACACGTCGCATCGAATCAATATGTACGTCATCAAATGACTTTGCGTCGTATGGTTTGACATTTTACATCGTATCATTTCACTTTGAATCGTATCAATTCACTTTGTAACGAATGAACCGAGTTTACACGTCGCATCGAATCAATATGAATGTCATCAAATGACTTTGCGTCGTATGGTTTGACATTTTACATCGTATCATTTCACTTTGAACCGTATCAATTCACTTTGTAATGAATGAACCGAGTTTACACGTCGCATCGAATCAATATGTACGTCATCAAATGACTTCATGTTGAATTAAATGGCCTGTCATTGAATGGTTTGTAAATATCCACATTTTGACGGTTATGGCTTCCCATACATATGTATATATTGTAATACTCCGCAATGTACCGTATCTTGAGATATCTCAATATATGTCCAATTTATATTGAGATACTCCATGTTGAGTATTGAGATATTGAGATATCTCAATTAATCTCAAGATATCTCAATGTATATCTCAATTTATCTTGAGATAACTGTCTTGAGATATTCTGAAGTTGTTTTGAGATAATTACCTTGAGATATCTCAATGTGTCTTTCATATCTCAAAATAAATGGAGATATATCTTACAATTTCTCAAGATGTATCGCAACTTATCGTGAGATATCTAACTTACGATATCTCACGATCCCGTGTGTCTTGCGTTGGTAGATGCAATTTTAGTGGGATTTTGTTTTGCCATTTAAAAATTAACCATTGGTTTAATTCTTGGGTTTGCCTTAACACTGTTTCATTATATTGACAGTTTGATAATGGTAATGTCCCGTTAAAGTACTGGTTGCTATGGTATTTTGATGTCATAATAAGATGACGTTAAACATAGAATAGCATGTGGAGTGACGTCATGTCACATGACGTCATTATGTCGTGTCGCGTTAAAATAAAAAAAATCTCTTAATATAACGGCTTGATATAAATCGGGTTACAAGAGGCAACTTTTTAGAGTGGAAATGACATCTGATTGCACATTTTAGACATTTTTCGTGCTATGGAAAAAAAACAGACCGAAAGAAAAAAGTTTGCAAAAAGCTGTTAAAGGGACACTGTCCGTAAGTAAGCATATATTGAGCATAACCAAATAACCGTCTGACATTTATTCAGTGAAATGTATACATGAAAACATAAGCATAGACCCTAAGAAGTCTGTAGTAATACATTCGTGAGTTTGAAAAAAAAAGAAGCTTTAATTATTATTTGTAAATAAAGTGGGACCCACCATATTTACCTATTCTGCGATCACGTGACTTCCATTAGCGCATTAGGTTTTGACCATAGTATGTATTGCGTAATATGTATAGCCTGCTTAGCTCAGTAGTGAGCGGTGTCGACTACTTTACGCTCACGTTCACTATTATTACCGCGAGTGTAATTTTAGTTTGGTCTGCGAGTTCAAACGCCCGAAGCGGTTTATCTTTTTTTTGTACCGCGATTGAATTCCGTCAAACAATCTTGCTTTTAATTAGTAAATATTCAATAATGTTTGGTGTGTAATGTTTGCGAACATAATTAGTGTGTGTTTTATAAGCTAAAAGTTACGGACATTGTCCCTTTAAACCGGCTATTCCAGTGTTATCTTAAAAATGTGCTGTTAGGCCAATTTTATGACAATCGCAATAATTCGTATCATGACAAGACGTCCGAAATAAATTCGCGAAATGAAAAAAGGGGCGTTTCAATTTTATTTAACGGACAACTTTCCCTTAAGGTGGCACTCCTCAGTTTCGCATGAATGTCCATTGTGTAAATCAGAAAGAAATCAACTAAGCATCTTTTAGGTCCATGGATGGTATTTATAATAATTATGAAGCACATGTTTGATGTTTTATTCACTTTTGAATACTTCTAAGTTTATTTTGGTGTATTGGAATATGCACTCTTTGGATTTTTTGGAGGCTATAAATAGAAAAATGTGAACCTATCAAAAACTTCCAAAAAGTAGGTAAAATGGTTGATTTTGACTCACAGAGTGATCACATGGAATAACGTTTTAAAACGCCGGAGTAGGTATGTAAAATTTAGCATTTCCTGATATGCAAGAGCATTATGAGTGCAGACTTGACCCTGATATGCGTAGGATTTTTTTATTATTTTTTACTGACATTTGAAATATTGCTAAAATTGCTTTTTTAGCATGTTTTGAGGGGTGGGGTTATCTTAAAGAAATGGGACTAAAGTTGTACAGAAAATGCTTTTTGATACTTTTTTGGTATGGAAACATGGGTAATTTTATTGTCTTCTTAGAAATGTATGACACAATGATGACGTGATTTATTTTTGCTCAAGGATTCAGGCTAAGGGCTTGTCATGGGTTTGATGATTGAGAAATGTACATTAAACTATGGAGTGCCCCCAAAGGCAAAGTCAATAAGCAAGCATCCGTTGTGTTTTGGTAGAAAGGCAAAGTCAATGCGCTCCCATCCGGTGTGTCTTGGTAGAAAGACAAATTCAATACGCACGCGTCCGGTGTGTCTTGATAGAAAGGCATAGTCAAGGAGCACGAATCCGGGGTGTCTTGGTAGAAAGGCAAAGTCAATGCGCATGCATCTGGCGGTGTCTTGATAGAAAGGCAATTTCAATGCGCACGCATCCGGTGTGTCTTGACAGAATGAAAATTGAATGCGGACGCATCTGGTTCGTCTTGATAGTAAGGCAGATGCAATGCGCACGCATCCGATGTGTCTTGATAGAAAAGCAAAGTCAATGCGCACGCATATGATGTGTCTTGGAAGAAAGACAAATTCAATGCGAACGCATCCTGTGTGTCTTGGTAGAAAGGCAAAGTCAATGCGCACGCATCTGGTGTGTCTTGGTAGAAAGGCAAATTCAATGCGCAGGCATTCCGATGTATCTTGTTAGAAAGACAAAGTCAATGCGCAGACATCCTGTTTGTCTTGATAGAAAGGCAAATTCAATGCGCACGGATCCTGTGTGTCTTTGTAGAAAGATAAATTCAATGCGCGCGCATCGGGTGTGTTTTGGTAGAAAGGCAAACTCCATGCGCACGCATCCGGTGTGTCTTGGTAAAAAGGCAAAGTAAATGCGCACGCATCCGGTGTGTCTCTGTAAAAAGGCAAAGCCAATGCGCACGCATCCGGTGTGTCTTGGTAAAAAGGCAAAGTCAATGCGCACGCATCCGATGTGTCTCTGTAGAAAGGCAAAGCCAATGCGCACGCATCCGGTGTGTCTTGGTAGAAAGACAAATCCAATGCGCACACATCCGGTGTCTAGGTAGAAACACAATGTCAATGCGCACGCATCCTTGATGTCTTGGTAGAAAGACAAATTCAATGCGCACGCATCCGTTGTGTCTTGATAGAAAGGCAAAATCATTGCGCACGCATCCTGTGTGCCTTGGTTGAAAGGAAAAGTCAATGCGCACGCATCCGGTGTGTCTAGGTACAAACACAAAGTCAATGCGCACGCATCCGTGATGTCTTGGTAGAAAGACAAATTCAATGCGCACGCATCCGTTGTGTCTTGATAGAAAGGCAAATTCATTGCGCACGCACCCTGTGTGTCTTGGTAGAAAGGCAAATTCAATGCGCATGCATCCTGTGTGCCTTGGTTGAAAAGCAAAGTCAATGCGCACGCATCTGGTGTGTCTTGATAAAAAGGCAAATTCAATGCGCACGCATCCGGTGTATCTTGGTAGAAAGGCAATGTCAATGCGCTACTATACGGTCAGTCTTGGTAGAAATTCAAATTCAATGCGCAGGCCTCTGGTTTGGTTGGTTGGACGAATGCTATTAACGTCATTTTCAGCACATTATAGACTATATATGACGGGAGTTTCCTTAAAGGCGGAGGAAGATCACTCACCTTTTCCTTGGTAAAACCAGTACTGTATAAATCCCGCCATCCCTAAGAATCAACACTTTCGCACTTGCAAGTCGAGTTCCCAGTGGGATTCGAACCCGTAGCTGTTAAAGGCGAGAAGGTTTCTCTGCGTCTTTACCGTCCCGGACACTTTCTCACTTCATACATTACACGCAAGATACAATAGTTTCGTGTTTAGCGCTAGATATGTATAACGTGTATGCAGCATTTAATTCAAAATTTTGGAGCAGAGGCGAACGCGTAAATTCAGACAGACATAAAATAGGTATAAGAAAACGACATGACCGCTTAACGTTTAGTATGCGTGTATGACGTCACGTCCGGATAAACAACTTTTTGAAAGCGTAACGGAAAAAAATGAAAAAATATTAACTACGTTTTCATATCTCCACGTGAACTCAAATAAAATATAAAAATTAAAAGAGGACATTTTTTCCAACAAAATGATGTAAACACATTCTCTATTGAATTAAATTAAATGCTGAATGATGGACGAAAACGGCGATGGCTCTTTAATAATCAAAGGAACGGAATGCAGAAATTATGATTTAAATGAAGACAAATCTTTGATGAAAATTCTAATTGCTACAGAACGAAAGGATATTGAAGTTATTCATACTGGCGGTGGTATACAACTTATTATCAATGCTGGAACTTACCAACTATTGAAGATCGCAATCCGTGACTTTTTCGGTAAAGAAAGTGACTCACTAAAGTGCACACGGATTCCTGTTACAGACAATAAGGGAAATTTGGTTGAAACAAAATACAAAATAGCCAGTGGTAAGTCGAACTTATATACTGTTAACATGTATCACACTACCAGCTCTTGCCTGATTAACGGAAGAAAAGCCGATACATTTGTAAAGACTGACTTGCCGAAAATTCTCGATATCGTGGAATCAAGAGTACATACAAATTCCACAACATTAGAACACATTAACAACAATGTCAAACAAACTTTATTAAATCATTTTGGCACACATTTTGGAAAGACCGCATCCCCAAAGTCATCTACTGTTGCAAAAGAAGCCGTAGAATATGTTGTAACCACAGAAAAAACATCTGAAAATGAATCGCTAACGCCAGGTAACTCTATAGATACAGACGACGAGGAAGGTGGAACCGGGAATGAACGTTGTTCGACTCCTGTACTTATAACAGAGAGTCATTCCGTGAATGAACGTTGTTTGACTCCTGTACTTATAACAAAGAGTCATTCCGTGAATGAACGTTTTGATTTCACACTTTCTCCAAAAGAAAATCGTCCCACAGATGATATGCAGATGAACATTCAGGACAGTATCAGTCAGCTTCATTGTTTACTTCATCAGCATATTGAAAATACGGACTTCCGTTATGCTCAATTACAAGATCAACTCCAAAGTATCAAAAATCAGAACGTGGTCAATGTGAAATCAATAGAACGTCAAATGGATTATGTTGGAGATTCAACACAAGAACTGAAGGCACACCTGAGCAGCACAACTACATCTATTCAGCGCAGATTACAATCTATTACCGATCAACTGAAATCGCAAAATGTGACGGTAAATGGCGTTACCTCCTCCAAGCTAAATGTTCCAACTCAAGACAGAAATGAAATAAAACACTCTAAAGACAGAAAATTAGAGAAAGAAGATATAAAGAGAGGAGAACTAGAAATTAATCGGGATACTATTCAGCGGCGATTACAGTCCATATCGGAGAGTCAGAAAACCAATTATTCATCTGGGATAGTCGAAATAGAGCACAAAACGAGATCAAACGCCAACAGCTATGTCAATTCAACGCAAAAATCAACGTTAATAATCGGCAGTTCAATATTGAAAGGAATAAAACAACGTGGCTTGCATACAGATGTGCAAATAAGTACAAACCCGGGGGCAACTATATCCCGGCTCAATGAAATCATTAAATCGAAAGATCTACGTCAAATTAAAACAGTAGTTCTCTACTTCGGCGGCAACGATGCATCGAACGGAATATCACTTGATAATTTCGCCGACGAATACCAACGTCTCATCGACAGGGTTCTTGGAGAAAAGTGCTCGGTAAAACTGTGCACACTGTGCGCCAGAAAAGATGTGGATGTCACTCCGTACAACGATGCGATAAAACAACTGGCAGAAATTAACTTAGTGCACGTGATTGAATGCTTCAGCTCGTACATTTACGGGGACGGGACCGCCGCTATACATCTCTTCATGCGCGACGGTATACATTTATCGAACAAAGGGACCAGTACATTCGTACAGAACATACATAAATCCTATGAGATTATTAAACACCGCACTGATAACAACCATCAGGATTTCCAAACTGTAAGACAATATATACGTCCGAGATGGAGATATAGCCATAGAAATGTTGACTTTAGATGGAGGCAATAGGAAAACAAGAGCAAACCCTGCTATCACACAAACTGTACTAATAAGTACGATATTCTTTTAAATTTGTGTTCACACTGTAATACTGTAAAGTGTACTTGCTTTCAAACAAATGACTCTGTAAATGATACTCAAGCTTCCAAACATGTGAACGAAAATGAAAATTGTTCTCTAAACAGTAACTATGCTAATGACACTCAAACTTCCGAACCTTTGAAGGAAAATAGCTACACGAACGACACTTGTGGTTTAAATGTTACACATGTAAATCGTTATAATAGTGCTTGTACATATCTGAAACCTATTAGCACAAATTGTAAATTGGATGGTAGTGGAAGGATGGATATACATTGTAACACACATATTTCGGAATCATTTTTCAAATTAAAACAAAAGGGATTAAAAATAGCAAACCTAAATGTGCAACATATAATGCCTAAGCTTGACGAGTTAAAACTACTTCTTCGGCATCATGATTCTGTCAATATTTTAGGCTTGTGTGAGACATTCCTTTCCGAAAATGTATCGGATAATGAACTTCATGTTAATGGATATAAATCCGAAAGAAAAGATAGAACTCATAAACAGGGAGGTGGTATTTTAGTATATATTAGTGATAAGATTCCATCAGTACGTAGATTTGATCTTGAAAATGATTTAATAGGAAGTATTTGGCTAGAAATACGTTTTCCAAATAGCACGCCATTTATTGTCTTTCATATATATACCTCCTAATTATTTACAATCTTGGATTGATACTTTTGAAGATCAGTATAGCGTTTCCTCAAAGGAAATCGAAGAAATATACATTCTAGATGATATTAATATAAATTACTCTCCTACGGCTGGCTTTGACAATCAAAAATGGTCAGATTTTCTCATTAATCAAGGTCTTGTGCAATTAATCAACATGCCTGCCAGAGTGACAATTTCAAGTTCTAAAATAATTGATCATATCTATACTAGACATCCTGAAAATGTAATCGAAATAAATGTACCATTCATATGCATGAGTGATCATTATCCAGTATGTTTTATTAGGAAAATTAAACGACAAAATCAAGATTCGCTAAACGGTCATACAACTATTAATTACAGATCATTTGGCAAATTTGATGAACAAGAATTTAAAAATGAGTTACATAATTCAGGAATAAATACTGATGAAACACTCACTGATCAAAACACTTCACTTGCATATTTATACTCAGTGTTAAACTATGATCTTTCTAAACATGCTCCTTTAAAACAGAGACGAATTAAACGCCCAAAACAGCCTGAATGGTACTCTGATAAAATTAAAGAGGCAAGAAAATTACGTGATAAGTTCAATAAAGCTAAAAAATGGCCAGAATATAAAAAATGGAGAAATAAAACTAACCATCTGATTACTTTAGGTAAGAAAAAGTTTTTTGCAAATGCAATTAAAGATAAAAAAGACTCTAAATTTATTTGGTCGCATCTTAAATCAATATCTGCACAGACCAATCAAACTGTTATAAAATTACCACCAATTTTAAATATTAATAATGTTACAACTGAAGGGGAGAAAAATATAGCTGACGCTCTAAATGACCACTTTGTTTATATTGCTAATACAATAAACAAAACTCCAATATATGCAAATAACTACGCTGAATTAAAAAAACGTATTGATAATAAATTAAAACAGGCAAAATTTAAAATAGATTACATCTCGATTTTCGAAGTAAGGCTAATAATTGATAAATTAGATATAAATAAAGCAAAAGGTATAGATGGTATTGGACCTCGTATTATAAAAGCAGCATCGGATTGTATCATTAATGCTATCACTTCAATCATTAATAAATGCATAGATCAAGGCATATTTCCTGATCAGCTAAAAAAGGCATGCGTGTTACCAATACACAAAAATGGACCAAAAGATGACCCGAACAATTATAGACCTATCTCATTATTACCAACAATTTCCAAAATATTTGAGAAGCATGTTGCTGCGCAACTGCACTCTTTCTTTCAACAATTTAATATTTTGTACTCGGCTCAATCTGGATTTCGTAAAAATCATTCTTGCCAAACAGCACTTATTAACCTTGTTGATAGCTGGTTGAAACAAATTGATTCTGGAAACTGTGTTGGCAGTGTTTTCCTTGACATGAGAAAGGCATTTGATATGGTTGATCATGAGATACTATTATACAAACTGCATTTGTATCATTTTTCGACTTTAACAATACGTTGGTTTCAGTCATATCTGTCTAACAGGACACAAGTAGTCAGAGTTGGACAGTATCAATCTGAGGAGAGAATCATCAAATCAGGTGTCCCTCAGGGATCTATCCTAGGACCACTTTTGTTCTTGATTTATGTAAATTATCTACCTTAAGCTTCCAAAGAAGCTTCAGTTTACATGTATGCTGATGACTCCACGCTACATACATCAGGGCTGGATGTGTCATCCATTGAGAATAAATTACAAACTGACTTAAATAACATAAATAAATGGTGCACTATAAATAACATGGTTATAAATCCTACAAAAACAACATGTATGCTATTAGGTTCAAAATATAAAATAAACCATTCTCGAAAACTCACGCTTTCGATAGATAATTGCCTGATACAATCAGTGTCTTCTCAAAAACTTCTCGGAATTACAATAGATCAACATCTAAAATGGGATGTTCAGATAAGCAAAGTCTGTAATCATATATCGAGTAAATTCACTCTTTTAAGACGAATATCTAAATATTTGACACTTGATATGAAAAAGCTATTCTATAATGCATATTTAGTTCCAATATTTGATTATGGATCTATCCTCTGGAGTAATTGTACTAAATTAAATTTTACAAAGGTTGTTACTTTACAAAAAAGCATCGCACGCTGGATTTTGATAAAACCTTTACATACACCTTCTGCAAATCTTTTCAATGAGTTAAATTGGATGTCATTTGAAACAAGATGTAAATTTCAAGTAGGTGTTTTTAGTTTATAAAGCAATTCATAATCTTACATCAATATACATAAGTAAATTAATAACATTTTCTGAAAATAGCAGATATAATTTAAGATCATGCATTAAACATGACATTAAGCATCCTAGACCTAAATCCGAATATTTAAAACACTATTTTACCTACGTTGCCATGTGGACTTGGAATTCAATCCCAGAAAATATCCGGACTTCTGTTTCTATTTATGCTTTCAAACACAATTATAAATTATTTCTATTTCAAGATAACAGGTGTTCTGCTCAAATTAAGTTGTTTTAATAGTGAATACTTGTTTTGAATGCCAGCTTGAAACATAGTATTAATGTTACGTGCATGTATTCACTTGCTATTGTTTATAAGTTGCTGTTGTTATCAGAAGGCCTCATGGAAGATAAGTGTTGTGCAATTGTTTGTATAATCTTAATGAGTTGTACCTTCATGAAATAAAGAATTTATTATCATTATTATTATTATTATTAGTATAGAAAGATCAGTCTTAAATCAACATTACTGCATAATCTTATGTATCATAAACGATTTTCACTTCTACAACACGAACGACTATTTGTTTCTCATTAAGAAAGCAAAGCAAACTATTTTATTGATGACCATTGATAAGTGCGAGCGGCGCCAGCGAGCATTGTAACAAATATCACGCATCAATATATCTCGTGGGGAGCTCACGATAACGACAATCGAATCCTATTTGATTGATAAAAACTTACACAAGAATGACATTATAACGATATAACAAACAACAATATCCCACCTAATCAAAGGAATATAACACTTTCACGTGTCCTGTATTTCAAATAAGCGCTACGTACTGATTAATTACTTCTCACTTCTCTAAAAGGTTCTTTCGCTTTTCAAATTACGCAAAGATTGCTTGAGCACGTGTCATAATTTTGTCTTAGTATTTTTTTTTCCAGTATTTTCATTGTTCATAGGATCGGCCACGTGCCTTTATAGCGGCTGTACAAAAATAGTACCTAAATGTACCGCATTGCAATCGCGTGATGATAACCTATATACATACGATATTGTAACAATATTCGTGTGAAAATAGTGCAAAGTTGAATTCCGTTTAAGTCGTTGTTTCGAGATCAAAAGTAATTGCAATACCGGTTGCATATTACTAACTGACTCAGATGTGTTTAATTGATTTAGAAACTTCAGCAATGTCCAAAGTATCATTGTTTTGAGATATATACTGTAGCGAAAAAGAAACGCAACTCGGGAATTTCCACTATATATTTTATATACTGCACATTTAATTCCACATAATATTCCAGTTAGTTAGAGAAGGGCACAACTTGATGTTGTAGACGTTTTAATTACACTTTATAACAAGAAGTTCATAAATGTTGAAGTTCCTCTTTGAAAAATTAGCCATTTCACTGTATTTAATGTGAAGAGTTTGCAAAATTTTGCATCCAAAGTTTGCATGCTTGAGTCAAACGCGTACTCTGTCAATAACGAAACTTTGAAGGAATACTATTTGCTGTGTTATGTGTGTTATGTGTTGTTTTAGTCTTTTTTTCCGAAAGGAAAGGTCTTACGTAACCATATGCCATTCGATTAACAGCAGCATATTTATTGTACATACAATATAGCAGAAATTACCGAGTTGCGTTTCTTTTTCGTTTCAGTATATCTATCTGCTGACAATTACAACTAAAAATATTCTAACATCTACACACTGTTCGTTTATTTGTAGTATATGCATTCCCCTTACTGTTTTTATTTGTTATTTTTATCATATTCATTCCCCTTACTGTTTTCTTATGTAACTGTTCTGACCGGCTTGTGATACTTTGTATCGCTGTTTTCTTGTATACACGTACACATAAACGTGTGTGTGTGTGTGTGTGTGTGTGTGTTCGTGCGTGCTTGCGTGCGTGCGTGTGTGCGTGCAGCCTGTATGCGTGCGTGCTTGTTATCTGATCATGAAAGATTTGAGCGCTAGATAAACTAGTCATCATGAGACAAAAAAAAACATGTTTTTAATGTTGGCGTCTGTGTTGTATGATGTTATAATATGAATATGATAGACATCTGAAATAGAATGCGCAATGGAACACTACATATAGTGTTGTTTCATGATAAGAATGTGAGGAATTGGGAAAATATCATGGTTAGAATATGAAGAATTGGTAAATTATCATAGTTATAAACAAAAAGACAACTTAATGATAATAGCAATTGGATTGTGAAGGTAATCTCAGTTTTTAGCAATGTAAATTTACATAAGAAGAAAGGGTTTAATCTTAGATGTTTTTTATTATTCAAATCTGATCAGTAGTTCATGAGAATAAATAACAGTGGAGCATCAAACTCTTGAGACGATGCTTCAGTTAAAGTTTCATCAACTCTGTTTAATGATTGAATGGATGTTGCTTATTTTAAAATCAGACAGCATCAACAAGAGACACAGTTAGTAATATTCAAACACAAACTCCTTTATATTATTGTTTTAATTAATATTAATTACTGAATAAACTAACGGGGCGAAGCGAAATCTGTTTCTATTTATGCTTTCAAATACAATTATAAATTATTTCTATTTCAAGAGAACAGGTGTTCTGCTCAAATTAAGTTGTGTTAATAGTGAATACTTGTTTTGAATGCCAGCTTGAAACATAGTATTAATGTTACGTGCATGTATTCACTTGCTATTGTTTATAAGTTGCTGTTGTTATCAGAAGGCCTCATGGAAGATAAGTGTTGTGCAATTGTTTGTATAATCTTAATGAGTTGTACCTTCATGAAATAAAGAATTTATTACTATTATTATTATTATTATTATTATAAATCAAAATTGCTGTTTGTCACCTTAATAAAGTTGAACATCAGTCAATAATCAGTGACGATACCGACATAATACAATCATTTGATAAACGTTTTAACAAGTTTAATAAAGACTGTATGAATTGATTATGACCAAGGATCCTACCAAGGATCTTACGTAGTCACATCATTATAGATGTCAATTGTCCTTTTCGCGGAATTGTCCTTAAATTACATTTATATTTTAAAAGTAGGTCAGGGTTACTATAATAACATTTTGCAAAGTTTTTTTTGAAGTTCATGGTAACGTTAGCCCCGATGGAGTAGTCTCTTAGTTATACACAGACTACGGCTATTAAAGTCCTCATATCTACTACAAGCTCTAGACAGACGAATAAGTCTTATAGTTAACACAAACTAAAACTCGTGAAATACTCCGTGCATTTAGTGATAATAAACATAAATACATAATAATTAATATAAAACGACTAAACAAAGGAATACATGAAACATAAAAAATCTGTATTAATTAAGCATGTTGTTTTATAAACGATATATTTAATTGCTACCGAAAGTGCATGACCGCGTAAACCCATTATTATCATACGCACTTTTATGTCATTAACGCCTATTTTTCTAAAAGCGGAATAATATATTTGTCGGTTGTTGTAGTTTGATTATTACTTATCCATCTCTGCAAATTGTGTTATTATGTTAGATTTTGTGAAAGAGCCTTATTTTGTTAAAATTTGGTAAACACTCGAGATTAAAACCATGATACTTTGGATGTTTCATTTAATATTGTGTATTAATTATCTTCTACAAGAGAAAAACTACCTATTTGTATAGAGAAAAGTAATATTGCAAAACACCTCAAAACCGGCCTAAAATCTAATCAAGAACCTGTGAAACTGATAATTGAATTCCCTGCTAGTACCAATATCATGCCAGCGTGTTGCCTAGGTAACTTATTTATATTTAAAAAGCTTTACACATCGTATACTACTTTTAAAGCGTTCCTTATACAAACCGCGGCGTTATGATAATGTTCGCTTTTTAAATTGTGAACATTTGAAAATTATGCTGAATCATTTCTAAAACAGTTCAAATCAAAGAAATAAAGAAATGAATCAACTTATACATATATGCGGACCCTATGATGACGTTTACCTGAATCCTTATAGGACGGTAGCGTTTGATGTTTGTCTTTAATCTTGTCTTGTACCTACAACGGTTTGTTCTCTTGTCCTCTAGCTTCTGCCAAGCCATTGATATTACTTTGTGGCTTTTCTAGGCTTTTTTTTTTTATATTATATATACATATATATATGATCATTTATGTATTTTACTTATTTTGCCTATTAATGCTGCCTTGTTTGTTAGAGAGTATAACCTGGCGGGATATATCTTTATTTACGTTTATTAGGATGACAATAGGGTAAGAGTGAGATTTAGTGCACCCTAGAACCTGGTTTCAAATCCCCAGTGGCTTTTTTTGCCATTGACCGTCCCAAGTCGGTAGCCCTATTGTCAACCCTTTTGTGTTTGTGATGTCTTATCTTGCTTTTTATTCGACCCTTTTGTGTTTGTGATGTCGTTTGCATTTATTATTACTTTTGCCTTCTTGTTTGTCTGTTTGCGTGTTTGTTTCTGTGTTTTGAGGTTGACTGTCCTCCTTGAATGCTACTTTCCCTGTCCGATCTTTTTATATTTCTTTAAAGTTGTTAGTTGTTTCTCTGTGTGATTGTGGTTAACTGTCGTCCTTGAATGCTACATTTTCTGTTCGATTTTTCTACTTTTTACAATTTTACGATATTAAAAACTTCTTTGGGATTGCCGTATGCCCTTTTAAGAACTATTCTATATATTTTTCACAAATACAAAGTGAATTAAAGAATGAATGAATGGTGAAATAAAACAAATGAAATAGTAAGTTACTGGAAAACATTGTAAAATATATATTGTTAAAACAATTAACAAATAAGGGATCACATGGTAAATTTATTTTAATTATGTATATGTAGATTAACAAACTCCCATCAACGGGTATGTAAACAAGTAAATGCAAGTATAAACCTATTACAATGAATTATATAATTTGATTTCTTTTAAGAAATCTAAAACAATATTAAAATCAATTATATCAGATAACTCTTTCATACTATTAACTTGGTAGTATCTTTGTCGCATAGGATCAAAGTCCATACAATCTAACAATATATTGTTGACCGTTAACGACGCAAAACAAGGTATACATTCTATTAATTGCTCACCTGTAGTAAATGCGAATGAGTAGAACGTGTATGCCCTATTCTACATATTCTTAAACCAACTTCTCTCGGCGAATAGCCCTACTAGAAGGAAACCACTTACCGAGTAACGGTTTAATCGAATACAGTTCATTGTTCACAGACAAATCCCAAATGGCTTTCAAAGAGTTATGAATATATTTGTTACTATGACATTTAAAATCTTGGTATTAGATATATGTAATTATATTCCTGCAAAGTGAATTAAAATATCTTTAACAGTATTAGAAAGGAAGGTATACAAGTCGAACAGGAAATGTAGCTTTCACAGAACACAAGCAACCAAAAGCACACATTAAATCAAACACAAATTACAATGTTAATAAGCAAGGCACGTGCACTGCCACATCGGAACAGGCAGTGGTAAATAGTCCACTTGAGTTTTAAGCCGGGTTCAAGGGTACACCAAACATCACTCTTACCCTATTGTCATCCCAATAAAACGGGAAATTGTAAATAAAGATATCTCCGCCAGGTCATATTCTCTAATGAAAAAGGCAGCCATTATAGGCAATATAAGTATAACACATGGTCGATCATGTATATATGAATATAAAAACAAAAGCATAAAAAGCCGCAAATCAAGTACTCAGTGACTTGGCAGAAGTCAGAGCAACAAGAGAACAATCCATTAAGGGTACGACAAGACACGAATTAAGACTAACAACAAACGCTACCTTCCTTTGAGGATTTAGGTAGACGTCATCATAGGGTCCACTATCTGTCCGGTCGTAAACGTTATACGTCTGTTTTTGAAAAAATATTGTCCTCGAAAATTGAAATCTCTAAATAAAAATTCCAAACTACGACGGTGGCCATTTACATGCTATTTCTATACTTTTAATAATTATTTTCTTTAAAAACGCTGTTTTCGATATTTAATAGATAGTTCCAGCATGCTATCCCGAAAAAATAAAACTAGATATCCCAAACTATGCCAGAGTTTCACAACGGTAACCTTTATACGATAGGTGACAGTTGCCAACTCTGATGGAATAAGTATTATCATACAAATGAATGCACCATACATAGCAACAGAATTGCAAAACCTTTGACTGATGAAGGTGTCACAAAACGAAATTTAGTGGCAACGACTCCTGTACCATATAGTTTGAGCATTAAGTATTGTTAACGCACCAACGCACAATGTGAATCCACGATAGCTCCTAGTTAGCAATAGAAAAAATGTAATTAACTAATTAAGAGCGTGTTAATGAATTGATTCGTATAATTATGTTAACTGTATTATTGCATAACCCTTACCATGTGTCACATAATCTTATATATTATTATACCTCACTCAAAATTATCTATGTAATTTCCCCATTCCCGATCAGTCAACAATTGGTAATGTTTCATGGTAATGTTTCATGGCATGAAACATTATCTCGTGCATACCGATCATTATCTCGTTCATTACCGATCAGTCAACAATTGGTAATGTTTCATGGTAATGTTTCATGGCATGAAACATTAAATCTTGAAAATTTGTTTCAAGTTCTTTATTGTTGTTAATAAAAAATAATTGCTGATTAAATGAATTTTGATGTTTGGTATAATAAAATAAATATCACATCCCATGGAGGGTGATATTTATATATTGTCTTACCTATTGCACCATCACTCAACTCGAACAGCAGAGATTTCATTACTCCAGCGAGCATTTGAACATCGATCCTTTTAGCAAACACACGGCAATGGCAATCGAGAAAAAAATTATTGATAAAAAAATACACAGGAATGCTATAACCGACATAACAAACACTAGTATTTTATCTAATTAGCAGACGTGTTTGATGTCCCCGTCCGTTGGTCTGCAGACGAGATCTTCCCGCCTTTGTTGTTTAAAGTGGATTTGAGCTTTTTACCTCAACACGGTGACGTTTAGTGAACACTATAAGGTTCGTACATCAAAGGTGAAGGTCGCACTTTGTTACTGTTGTCTTTAAAAATAGTTTTGGCACTTCTTGTTTTAAATTTGTGTTATTTTGTTTTTGTGCCGTCGAATTTAGGTCTGAGGGTCGTACGTGACAATCCATTGAACCATATAAAGTACATTCGAGCACTATATTTCGATTAACCTTGATTATCAGCATATTCACCGTGATTTTAACCATATTGACTTATTATCATGAGATATCATCATATGATATGCAAACCATCTTCGGGATGGTAACACGATCGTATACGGTAATCTTGAAATAGGAATCAAGCAAATACATCTCGATTTATTAATCGAGTATCAATTTGACTTTAAAACTGTTTCCATATTTTAAATACAAAGTACTAAATAAGTGGTAGTGTTGGTTAAGATACGGAGTCAGGTGTGACTTTCACGATGAAAAATAGCAAATCATAGCAATTTTCATTATCAAGGGCCAAATTTCTACTGCTTCTGCTCACGTTTGGCTGGCTATTGAATATGTTATTTGTTCAAACTTTCATTGATGACCGAGGTGAAATAATATTGAGGAGAATTGGGGTCGTTATGGGGAGTGTAAGATATATCTGCTTTTTAAAACTTATCCGAGATTTTATTGATATTAATATTTTGAACAAATATGGTAAAATACAGATGAAATTGTAGGACATACAGTGTTAGGAGCTAAATAGGTAATGAGGTCTATATAGGAGATATGATGTATAATGTGAAACTCACAACTTTAAGAAATTATGCTAGAGTGTCGGTATTTACTTGTCCATATTTTCCCATATGAAGTTTAGCTTGTCCGTATTGAGCCGGTGTCACACTAGGTATCTTCAAATGAATTTCATTAAATAACGAAACTCATCCAAACGAAAACGAGTCCCAACAATGTTTCTCTTTGTTTTGGTCTATCTCTGGCCTATATGAGAAACGATTTGGGTACCAGCATCAATGGTGAAAACATCGTTCCTATTTACCCAAATTAACCTTAGAAAGCAAATGTAAGCTTTTGTAAATAATTCAAGGGCCGTACTTTTGTTGTTTCTAGTCCGACATGGCTAGTTTTTATTTTTGTCCATGCCTCACAATACATCACTTCGTAACATATTTGAAAACCTATGATTATGGGGTGACTTTATAGAGGGGTGGCCCTGTGGTGGCTCTGGGGTGAGATGAAGTGGTGTTTGTGGTATGGTAAAGTGTGGTAGTGATGGGTGTGAGTTAAATATGGCTGGTCATTAATCTTTCAAGCTTTCATTTAAAATAACAATCAGAACATGTTTGGTAAAGATTGGTAGATAAAAGAAAGCGTTATATTACGAAAGGCACTATTAGATTTAATAAATCAAGGGCCATAACACTGGTGTTTTCAAATTTATCTTTTATCGACATTAAGACTAACTAAGTTTAGTCAATCTCCTCTGCAAAATAAACCTGCTAGTTTTGACAAGGCAACATATAACAAACATGTTTTCATTTAATCAAGAGCGATTTATCTAGTTTTTATTATCTGACTTAGTTGTGTGTTTAAATCATTCGAACTATTAATAATATTAATATTCTTGTCAAGTCTGGTAAAATATTGAATGCGAAATAAAAGTGTTAGAATCTTTGTTCGCAGGGAAAAATATAAAAAAAATCATTAAATCAAGGGCCATAAACATAATGTTTATTATTTGATATTTATACATATTTATACTTTTTTAAATTCCATGAAGGTGTTATCGATATTAAAGTTCTTGCCAAGTTTGGTTTAAATCGGGTTCGTCATGAAGATACCAGAGTGTAAACAAGGCAAAATTAAGCTCTTGGACAGTAAAGCTAATAAAATAAAAATAAAACAATATTGTCATGTGTCCATTTAACACGATGCCATGGGATTAAGTTAAGGATGAGTACATTATTTTGAATTTTTATTTCAGTGAGTAAGCATATTGGCGGTAGTTTAAAACTTGATACGCCCGAAGGGATTCTCTACAGTTTTAAACCACCAACATGTTTTTTACACACAAATACAAGATCAACACATATATTTCAATCGTTATGTTTACATTTGGATTTGTTTGACGTCTTGCCGAAATAAATTATGTTAAATAGTAGATTTATTAAGAGCGACCATTTTGATTGCTGTTGGAACGGCGACGTTCTCAATGTTCTCAATGACTATCATTTTTACAGCACCATTTTGGAATATAAAAATATCGGACAGGGAAAGTAGCATTCAAGGAGGACAGTCAACCACAAAACACAGAAACAAACATGCAAACAAACAAACAAGAAGGCAGAAGTAATAATAAATGCAAACGACATCACAAACACAAAATGGTTGACAATAGGGCTACCGATTTGGAACAGTCAGTGGCAAAGTAGGCCACTGGGGGTTTAAACCGATTCTAGGATGCACCAAACCTCACACTTACCCTACTGTCATCCCATTAAAACAGGACAGTGTTAATAAAGAAATCCCCGCCATGATCTAATCTCTAACCAACAAGGCAGCATCAATAGGCAATATAAGTAAAAACACAAATATGCTCTTGTAAATATAATACAAAAAAAAACAATAGCCTAGAAAGCCGCAATGAAGGTACTCAATGAATTGGCAGAAGCCAGAGCATCAAGAGAATAAACCATTGAGGGAACGACAAGAAAGATCATAGACAAACATCAAACGCCACCGTCCCAATGGGCTTTAGGTAGGCGTAATCATATGGTCCACAGCCTGTCCGGTCATCATACAATTAAAGAGGAAAGCATAGTGGCGAACTGTAAAAGGATCAACCATCAAACATGCAGTACGTTGCAAAATGATAGGGTCATAACCTCTTTTGATAAACTTTTTAACAAGTTTAACAAAGATAGTATGAAAGTGATCATGACCAAGAATCTAACGAAGTTTATAAATCACATAACCTTAGAAGTCAGGTTGTGATAGTTCTTGTCGCAAAAGAGTCCTTAAATTACTTTTATATCAGGGTTACAATAATACAATTTTGCAAAGGTTTTACGAAGTTTATGGTAACGGTAACCCTGCTTGAGTAGCTTTTTAGTTATACAAAGATTACGAATATTAAAGTCCTCAACTCGAGAACAAGCTCTTGAAAAACGAATAAGTTGAGACACATACACCCCATAAGAAGCTGTTGCTCGGGGAAGCTGCGCATGGGCAGTATGACGACGTTGGCGAACGCCGTCATTAATTAAACAATTATGCAAGACCAATAATGTTCTGCCTTGTCGTCAATCAAGTAAATTTACTTCATCTGTGAGTCATTATTATTCATGAGACAGAACCGCTATACATATTTATTGGATTTGGTGTTAAGATTACGTGATATCTGTCTGAGATAATGATCGTAACTTAGTTGTGGTGTAACTAGTTCTATTTGTAAGCGTCACTGAATGTGTTGTTATTGACGACATAATTATTCAGTATATTACGGCGATCTGGTTTTGTTTCTTTCTGTTCGAAATATACATGATCAACGTCGAGTCGGACGTCTAAAAGTACTAGGTTTGTAGCAGTGAGTTTAAAACTCCAGCGGCTTCGTTTGCCAGTGCCCGTTCCAACGGATCAACCACAAACACATACAGAAACAAAGAACTTTAAATATGAATAAAAGGTCAAATAAGACATAACAAACACAAAAAGGTTGACAATAGGGCTACCGCCTTGGAACGGTCAGTGGCAAAATAGGCAGCTGGGGGCTTAAACCAGGTTCTAGGGTGCACCAAACCTCAAACTTACCCTACTGTCATCCCAATAAAACGGGACAGTGTAAATAAAGAAATCCACGCCATGAACTATTCTCTAACAAACAAGGCAGCATTAATAGGCAATATAAGTAAAACACAAAGATGCTCGTGTATATATAAATACGAAAAAAACAATAGCCTAGACAGCCACAAAGTAGGTACTCAATGACTTGGCTCAAAGTCACTAGAGTAGACTGTAATAAAGATAGCATTTTGACACACATGTTACACATTAAAATTCTGTACAGACAATTGATGGATAGAAATCCATCGCCTAAGATAATCGAGTGTCTCAAGTATCAAATGCAGCTTTAATTGAAGGTAACGGGTGGTACCCGGCTTGATTTGTTCTTGTAACCAATAGTGATGTTTTCTCAGCATATATGTAGTGCCTTTATGCATTAGCTTTCCATCGACCTAATGACTGACATTGAGAAGATGTATAAATTACGGAATGTGCATATGTTTCTCCACCGATTCAAAATGAATGTTTAGTATACATAACCTGAGTGTGTTCCGATATTCTATGCTAGATATTGTTTGACCATTCTCTTTTATAAAGAGAGGACATTGATACTTGCGTCGATCAGATAAATGTTTCGAAAGGGCAGTGACTGGGCAAATGGAACGAGTGGTTAGCTCAGAGAGTGACACTGTCGCAGGATGGACAGCGTGGTGTTTACAACTGACCATGTGAAGATGTATACTTTGAATTGTACCCTTAGATACCACATCAGAAAGATTTTGTACATGGATTACATGCTATTTTCCTGTTCACGTAAGTGCGATTTTGCGGACCATTAACAAACCAGAGAGTAAGATAAGGAACATTGCAAATCAAATCAAATCACGTAATAGTGGGAGGGAAATATGAAGCCGTTTGTGGCGTGTGTTGGATTTCAATTTAATCGCATAAAGTAGTTTTTTTACTATAAAACAATGAGGAGGTTCCCTCAAGTTTTGTATTTTGTGGTAATAGCTGATGGCTGATACCCGGGTGGGGATGGAGGGGGCGCGTACCCTTGGCTATGACAAAACGTGATGTATTGCGCAAGTCCGGTAATGGAAACATATGGAAGAATCTTCCTCAAACGATGAGTCGCCAGATTTTTACATGGAGCCTATAGGGGGAAATTTCATTATTGTTTAATATTAGAAATTCTATAAATATGATCGCTTAGGTGCAAACGGTTTCTTGAAATACAATGTATTATCTTTATTTTGATATAAGTTTCTTATTTTTATGTTAAAAGGATCTTGGTCTGTTTTCGAGTTTAAATACACCATCTAGTGTCCTTATATGTTCTATATAAAATTCTTAAAATATGTCGAACATGTGTTTTTTAATTGTAAATATATCGCATAATGACGAAACTGAAGCCTTAGGTGCAAACGGTTCTAAATAGGTGAAACACTAATCTTTATTTTGATATAGTTTTTTTGTTAATGACACTAGTTATAGATGGTCTGTTTTACAAGCAAAGATAGCAATTTGTTTTAAATTATTAATTGTTGTTGTTGTTGTTGTTTGCGATAATCACATTAAGCAGACGACGCGGAGAAATATATATCATGAAGAGTTGTATGCATAAATGTTTAATTCATGCAAAAACCCATTACACATGTATTTCTCTGTCTAATGATGGTATTTCCATTTTAGGCAAAACAGGAGTCAGAACGAAACTTTTGCTATATAAAAAATGATGGTATTTTTAACTTTTAAACAGCTTTTTATAGAATTTCTCACTATTATAATGCCATTTCCATAAAAATACACTTAAAAAAACTATTCTAAGTTATAGCTTATTAAAAGCTTGTTTATAATAACGTATTTCATGTAAATATTAAACTGATTTTTTAAAAATGTGTTTTGCTTAAATTTACTAAAGTGCATTTATAGTTTCACTCCATATGGTCACTATAGATACATAATGATTCCCAATGTTTTAAGGCCCCCATAAATTGTGCAAGTGTGACTGCCGACACGCTAAATTACATAACGCCCGAGGCGGCTTTATCGATATCTGCGGGAGATAAATCAGTACTAAACTATCACCAAGAGTTACATTTCGTGAAATTATTGTTTTGTTCAGTCGATTTCGATTTGAGGAAGATTCTTCCATATGACTGGGAAATTCTTCTTCTCGGGATTCTTTTCGGGAGGAAATGGCTATAATTTTCTTAACTGTTTCTACTGGAATGCTGAGTCGAGGGAGATAATGAATTCAACAAACCTAGCATCACTCGGTATAACGAATTTCTGTCAAAATATTGTATTTTATACAGAATAGAACCAGCCGCCGATCAAGCTTCATGAAGTTAGAGTCTTTAGAAGTTTGTTTGTTTATAATATTGACCAATGGCATGTCGATTATTCGAAATCGTAATAATTCCTAATGTGTTATAAATAAAAGTCGGATACACTCGGTTCTCCTCATGTAACTTGTAGTCCGGCACATAAATCCATATATATTTACTTGTTAACACATGCTTGTTTAAAATTCTACTTTTGTTGTTTATCATGTGCATCTGTTTTTTCAGAATCGTTAAGAGTTTTTTCCAAACATTTGCATTTGTGAATCGCAGTCTGTACATGTGAAGCAGTAGATAGTCCCATTGTGAGATATTGTTAATAAACAAAAGCGAAATGAAACAAGTTTATGTAATGCCTGAGGATTTTAAACTTATGCATTATAGATTGAAAGCGATGTTTATGAAATTGTTTCACAGACTAATAAAGTTCCAAACATACACTATAAGTAAATAGTAAAATAAATTCAAATATTAAATTAAACACATGACATGAGAACAAGAGAACATACTTTATTATTCATACGTACATTTACACAGAATATTTGTTTTGTATTATGGCATTTTAAACTTGAATAGTGTTATAATAAAACAGTAATATATGTAAAAATAAAAGTAAATGATTATATTGAAAAGTTTTTACATATGCATAAAACATTATAACATTATAATAGAATAAAAACTCTTAACAATGAAGTCTGTGAGCAGCACCAGCACCAGCAGCAGCACCAGCAGCACCAGCAGCACCAGCAGCACCAGCACCAGCACCAGCACCAGCACCAGCAGTACCAGCAGTACCAGCAGCAGCACCAGCAGCACTAGCAGCACAGCATGTTTAAACGTGAGTACAAAGGAATACAAAATATAACATTTAAATGCCAACATGAAACATTAGCACTTGAAAATAACTTGCACATACAGATTTTGGCACATTTTAGTGAGGTATTTGACTGTTTGAGAACATGTGACAATAGCAGTAAGTATTGTAAATGAGGAATATTAAAGAATAAAACATTTTCTTGTATCATGCCAAGAGCAGATTAAAAAGACTACAGACTTTGTAAAACATAATTGCTACAAAAGCATATTTAGGGAAAATAATGGAAATATTCCAGCATTACAATATAATTATGCAGGATAATTTAAGATTGTTTGCTTTGGTTCTCGTCTGTTTCTTATGAAGTGCAAAGGGGATGTTTGTTTATAAATGGTCTGTATGTAGTTCCGATGAACTCTCAAATGTTGGTTTAAGTTTAGAAAAAATAAAAAATACAAAAAAGGTGGAAATTTAGTATGGCTGTTTGTTACTAGCAAGTTTGACCTGACATATACCTCTGTTTTAGACTAATAAGCGAAGAGCATAATCAATCATCAACGACCCTAAAATTCTTAAATAAGAAAAACACAACACATGAGGCCAATATAGGTGACTTTGAAGTAGAATACCGCTTAAGCCGATGCTAGGGGGCGTGAGAAGTGTTGCTTCTTTCATTACTTCTCATGAACAGACTCAATAAAACCGAGTCTGCTGCTTTATTCTCTTAATTGTGTTTGTTGCTCTCAAAGGATCACCTTTATCAGTATTTATTGAAAAATCAAAGGGTATAAAAGGAGTAAGTGTTACATGGCCGAAATTGTTTAATAGTACATTACTGCAACTGAACCAATTTTATGCCAGTGATTAAAACCTGTTTCCATGCAAATTTAATTCAAGAAAACATGTTGCAAACATGTAACCCAAAATGTTCATATCACAAAAACCCATAGTTCAATGGCAAACGCTTCACAAATTTTAAATCCAAAAAAATGAAACTCAAAATTACGGCTTTTATAGACAAAATTCGACTAAAAACGCTCAAAACTATGTAAAACACTACGAAACACATATTTCTGAGATTATTTTACCAATTGTTATCGGAAATTGTCCCTAGGTAGGAATCTGCGTGAGTCCTTTTTACTGCACGTGTCTCTTATAGGTATGAAACCACTAATTATTTTCCCATTGACACCAGTGTTAAAGTGTCACATATTAATGATTTTCTGCAACTTCAAGTACGGATAATGCGGCAGTTTAATATTCCACTTGAAAAATCACAAGAAAGGTGGGGTCATAAGACATGTAAGAAAGTTCTTGTGTGTTTACTAAATAGGACATTGTTTACATTCATAGTTGCTCACAAGGTGTGACTACAACTTGGAGGTTCACATGCAATTGGTGGTGGTAAACCTTGAGCAAAATGTTGGCCCCACTTGATCGAGATGTTGCGAATGAATGGTTTACTAAAGTCTGAGTGTACGATACGAAAGAGTTAATAAACAGAACATCAAGTTGCTTAACGGAAACATGCCAGTCGAATAGGCGTAATGCTTGTTTATTTTATTGGTTCGCAGCTACGGCTTTTACCCCTTACCCTATTTTTCTCGGGAGACGTTATTATATATAAATCAGTTTCCTTCCCTATTATAAATGTCTATACTAAAATACTTCTTGGTGGTGGACCCTTTTACAGTTCGCCACTATGCTTTCCTTTTTAATTGTACGATGACCGGTCAGGGCTGTGGACCCTATGATGACGCCTACCTAAAGCCCATTGGAACGGTGGCGTTTGATGTTTGTCTATGATCTTCCTTGTCGTGCTCTTAATGGTTTATTCTCTTGTTGCTCTGGCTTCTGCCAAGTCATTGAGTACCTTCATTGTGGCTTTCTAGGCTATTGTTTTTTTGTATTATATTTACACGAGCATATTTGTGTTTTACTTATATTGCCTATTGATGCTGCCTTGTTGGTTAGAGATTAGATCATGGCGGGGATTTCTTTAATTACACTGTCCTGTTTTGATGGGATGACAGAAGGGTAATTGTGGGGTTTGGTGCACCCTAGAACCGGTTTAAGCCCCCAGTGGCCTATTTTGCCACTGACCGTTCCAAGACGGTAGCCCTATTGTCAACCCGTTTGTGTTTGTGATGTCGTTTGCATTTATTATTACTTTTGCCTTCTTGTTTGTCTGTTTGCGTGTTTGTTTCTGTGTTTTGTGGTTGACAGTCCTCCTTGAATGCTACTTTCCCTGTCCGATCTTTTTATATTTCTTTGTACAGAACGTAGAGGCAGCGGGCTTCAAACTATCTACACTCGTACAGATACTGGCATTACCTGTCCATGTATTATACAGATGACCAAAGAGGCAGTGGGCTTCAAGTCGCTCATACACAAGCAGATAAAGGCAATACCTGTCATGTTAACTAGTAAGAGTACCCACGTATTGTATGGAACATAGATGCAGGTCTAAGGTTTCAAATTGCGCACACACACGTATTGTACAGAACGTAGAGGCAGTGGGCTTCAAGCTAGCCACATTCATACAGAAACAGGTCATACCTGTCATGTTACACGCAAGTATAGAGCCACATGTTGTACGGAACATAGATTCATAAAATGTACTACTACAACAATTGTTTTGTTTATGTAAAAACTGTCTCTGTTGAATTTTAATAGGTTTCTGATGTTTCCACAATAACGGAAGTTTCTCCAATATCGATTACGCAAACACACATGAGAAATTTTCACAATAGTCAGACTAGACACCGCAATTTATTTTAGATGCATCATGGGGCCTGGTTTAGTTCATATGCACACTGAATATTAAACTGAAACAAATCGATGGTTTTATTCGTATTTGGATTTACTTCCATAATTCTTAATTCCTCCATATCGCTTCTAAACCCGGTCAAGGACCTATATGCGACATATTACCGGGTGAATTTAAATATCGAAGGATAAAGACGAAATTTTTGTATATATATATATATATGTAAAACAAGAACTGCGCGGAATCTCTCCATCACTACAGTTTGATACATATGAAAGATGTCTAAATGGGTGCAACTCATGCTGAATTACATCAACAACATTTGGTTCAACTTTGAGGAAAATATTTCAATGTGGACTACAAATTTGGGATCATCAAGCCCAATCTTTATGCTAAACATGTAAAGCCGGTGCTAGGGGCGTGAGAGGTGACGGGATTGGCCAAGATTTCGCAAATGACAGCAGACAAACAATGTACCACATACGAATCATCATTAAATATATGCATCTTAATCATAAAAACAAAAACTTACATCTGGTTTCCAATGATAAGGTGTTTACGATTCATTCGGTTGCGACACCTTTGGTTTTCCAATAGGCCTAGTACATAGTCGGCCAATCCTTTCATAATTCGGGATCATGCATTCCATCATTTATTGAGATGTTGCGAATGTTTGGTTTGAGATAGACTGGAACTCGGGAGGTAAAGTTTATTCGGCATAAATTGTTTTTGTACATGTTTTATAACTATTTCATTTACATGAAACTCAGTCATTTAACCATGTGCAGTTATGTTTGTTTGTTTGTTTGATTGGTGTTTTACGAGATATCTAGCATATATTTGGTCATATCTGACTGTCAATGTCTTTTTTTTTGTGGTACCTACAGACCAATCCATTGTTCCTGGGTAGAACCAGTGCTATATACCTCCGTAAGAATCGACACTTTCTCACTCGACAAGTAAGTCGATCATCTATTTGGATTCGAATCCGCAGCGGTGAGGCGAGAACTTTTAAGACGCACCGTGCGTATTAACTGTCCCTGCCACGTGTCGGCAGTTATAAAAAAAATACAGAGAATAAACAAAAAAGGGTCGAAGAGATGAACCATAGGACACGGTTGACAATATGGTATTCTCTCAATCTACGTATAAAGCAAATGAATAATTTAATAATGAAGTTATTTTTTGCACCAATAAGGTACCGAGTTTTATGACTCCAATACTGCATCTTACGTTTTATACAAGCTTTTCACTTTTCTTAAGTTTTACGCCAACACGCACGACTATTAGTTTTTCATTAAGCAAGCAAAGCCAATATTTTATTGATGACCATTGATAAATGTGCGCGGTGCCAGAGAGCATTGGAACACAGACAACACATCAATATATCTCGTGGGAAGCTCACGATAACGACAATCGAATCCTATTTGATTGATAAAACAATACACCACAATGACATTAACAGAATAACAAAAATAATATCCCACCTATTTAGAAGAATATAACGTTATGCTTCTTACTGATTAATTACTTCTCACTTTTCTAAAACTAGTAGTTTCATTGTTCATAGGATCGGCCACGTGTATTTATAGGACTAGGGTGTAAGGCGGCTGGTCGTAAAGTAGTCCCTAAATGTACCGCATTATAAAAAATAATGATTAATATAAAACGACTGAACACTGGAATACATAATACAAACAGTCTGTGTTAATTAAACAAGATGTTTTATAACCACCATCACCACCACCACCAACAACAACAACATATATTATAAAAAATATATCGTTTATAATATATCTTTATTTGTATGTTCTCATTTACACCTAACTTTCTAAAAGCAGGATGCCGTAGTTTGATTATAACTCCTTATCCATCTCTGCAAACTGTGTTATTATTTTAGGTTTTGTGATAGTATTCTGGTATACACTTGAGATTAAAATGGAACCATCGTACTCATGTATACTTATTCAATATTTTGGTATTATCTAGAGAAATACAATCTGGTCGTATAGGGAAAACTAATCATTAAAATGCCTCCAACCCGGCGTAAAATCCAATCAAGAACTTGCGAGACTGATGATTGAATTCCCTACTAGCGCCTATATCATGCAAGTATGTCATTTATATTTAAGGATGTTGGCTGCTCAAGTTTTGACATTTTCATGTTTAAGAACTTCCTTTTTTAATTCATAATTTTATTTTATAACAAAATTGTCTAATTTCTTGCATTCTAGTAGATATGAATATAATGTAGGATTTAAGATGGTGACATATCAAATTTTAACCAAAAAAATATTTTTCATATTTTCCCGTCATTTATGATCATTGTTTGTTATCAAGATATAGGGGGTATAGATAGCTCTGAGTAGAATTTATCCATTGCTATAAAAAAATAAGATTTTTGTTTTTAAATAGTGGAATACATATATAAAAATAGAAACTGAACTAATTGTATATTCGATCTCTTTGTCAAAACTGTGTGTACTATTTTACAATGCAAATGTCAAAATAACGTGCGTAATTTAAAGAATATTTAATAAAAAATCATTAGAAGCCTGATGACTATATATTTTATTTTTTTACTTGTTTCGAATGAAATGTCATAGGAACTTGTCATATACAAGTTTTAAAAAAAATTGAGTATTAGAACATAATTTTCTATCTTGAATTATCATTTTAGTCAAAACAATTTTTTTTAAAAAGCGTATGGGGTATTTTTGCTTTTTAAAGTAAAAATACGAACGATGATTACAATTGTTTGTGTATGTTTTGAGAGACATGTATATATGTAATTGAAAATTAGTCCTTGTTTTGCAATAAATGTTATGTCTTGAATTTGTTTTTTGAAAATGTTCATTGACTCTGTTTTACATATTTTCAGTGACATTTTGGAGTTAGAAATATGTGCCTTCTTCAAGGACATCTTGTGCAAAAAAAAGTGTGATGATCTAATTATACCAAATAAACTTTAAATATTAGTTTTAAAAAATCTCAGCACTACGTCCTTTCTCAGCCAATCTCCTTAAATGTACACTTTAAAGCGTTGCTTAAAGAAATCGATATGCTAGTCTTTTTTTTAAATTCTGAATAATTATGTGTAAATCATGCTGAATCATTTCTCAAACACTTCAAATCAATATATGTTGGCATTATAGTAATACGTGAGAATAATGCATCGTTAAATTAGTAAAACATATGTTACGATAACGAAAAAGACACAAGATATTTCCAATTGTATTACCCGGATCTTTTAACATACAGCTTTAAAGAAAAAATGACATTGAAGAAATGAATCAATTTCCAATTTTACAATTTTAAAAACTTTTCAGGATTTCCGTATGCCTTTTTAAGAACTGTTCTATATAATTGTTTGCAAGTAGAAAGTGATAATAAAAAAACATCTGTAACAGTTTTAGAACGTTATACATCTGTTTTTGAAAAATAATATCCAAGCAAATTGCAATCTCTAAATAAATACAATTCCTAGAATAAATAAGTAGAAATACTTCCTAAACTAAGACGGTGACAATTTCATGCTTATTATATACTTTTATATTTAATAATATTTTGATATTTAAATAAAATTTAGTTTCGACATAATGAACTCTATATCCCAGGCCATGCATTATCGATTGCCCGAGCTTTACAATGGTACGTAACCGGTTACGACTGAGGACAGTTGCCAACTCTGAGATGTGAGAATGACACTATGGCATATAACCTTTAGTTTACTGTTAAACTCCAATGTGTCTTAATTGCTCAGCATAAAATGTAGGCACTGTAGGCTCAAAGTATAGATATATTTTAAAGTAAAATCAGACGAGATAGGGTAATTGACCTTTACATACACATTTATAATAATCATCCTTCAAATCGATTACTGTCGCATTAGTACGGTGTCCTGTAAGGGCCATGTTACCATTCCATCTTACCATCGACCATCGACCTAGGTCTATGGTCGATGGTAAGATGCGATGGTCGATGGTAAGATGCGATGGTAAGATGCGATAGTCGATGGTAAGATGCGATGGACCATCGACCATCGCATCTTACAATCGACCATATCATCTTACAATCGTATCTTACCATCGACCATCGCATCTTACCCATCGCATCTTACCATCGACCATCACATCTTACCATCGCATCTTACCATCGACCATCGCATCTTACCTCGACCATCTGATCAATGGTAAGATGCGATGGTAACATGGCCCTAACAGGACACCGTGCGTTAGGCATGTCATTAATAACTAACCATTGATAAATGTTACCGTCACCAGTGAGTATTTGAACAACAATAGTCTAGCAAAACATTAGATTTACATATATCTAATACCAAATTACCTTATACTGATTTTAAAAGTTGTATTAACACATATATTCGTAACTCTTGGCAAACCGCTTGGGATTTGTCAGTTAACAATAAACTCCATTCAATTAAACCGTTACTCGGAGAATGGCGTTCTTCTACTAGACCCATTCGTCGAGAGGAAGTCATCCTAGCCCGGTGCAGGATAGGGCATACACGTTATACTCATTCATATTTATTACAAGGTGAGCAATTACCAGAATGTATACCCTGCTTTGCACCGTTAACGGTCAAACACATCTTATTGGAATGTGTAGACTTTGATCCTATGCGTCAAAGGTACTACAATGTTAATACTATGAAAGAGTTATTTGATACTGTAGATTTTAGTCTTGTTTTAGATTTCCTAAAAGAGATCAGACTATATAAATCATTATAATGTGTTCTTATATATATTTACTTGTTTATACGGGCATTTGTTGATTTACATACATAGTTTATATTACACCTTATCATCCCTTATTTTTTTTAATAATGTATCTTTATATATTTACACTAATTTTTAAATAATACTTCATTTCTCATCAATTTTTGCGCACAATATGACCTATGTATGTGTCGACGTGCCGTAAAACACCATTCATTCATTCATTCATTCTAGCAAAACAATACGAAACCGGCAATAGAAAAACATTTGATTGACAAACATGCACAAGAATGCCATTAATGACATTGCAAACAACAGATTCTTACCTAGTAGCAGACTGTTATTCTTTAACTGTTCCTGTTTGTAGTCCTCGTCCGTCCGCCTGTAGACGAGATTTTACTGGCTCTGCGGTTTGAAGCGGATTTAAACTTAGTACCTCAACAGTCGCGAACAATATAAGGTCCGTTACTCAAAAGTGAGGATCACACATGTTCCTGTTCATTTTAACGATGATTGTTTTTGGCATTTGGCTTGTCAAGTCTGTGTTACTTACTCTCATGGGTCATCGTTCTGTGCAGTCGAACTTAGGTCTATTGTTTGGGGCGCTTGTTTCAGCCAAAGGTTTTTCTGCAGTAACTTGAGCAGTTATATATCATTAGAACTGGCATTTTTAGTGGTAAATAAAACTACTTCATTTTTGAAAATCGGTTGAGCAATAAATATTTTACAGCCAAAATGATATTTTGATGGGGCTTTTCCTATGGAAATACTTGTTGGTGGGACAGCCTTGTTGGTGGGACAGCAGAAAATTACAAAATCTCAAATAACTTCAGTAATCCTTCATATTTTGCTATAAAACTTTCAGGGTGTCTTAATTTACTGATATCCAACAATTTAAAGCCATTTTTGGATAAAGCTTCTAAAAATATATATTTTTCAAATTTTGAAAACATCAATGCAAAACCCATCAAAAACAACTTTCGAACATGAAATGTTTATTTCTCAACCGATTTTGACAAATAAGGTATTTTTATTTGCCACTAAAAAATGTCTGTTTCACTGATATACAACTTATTTAGGTACTAGATTGATTTTATCTTAAAAGTCCAAAAAACCTTTGGCTGAAACAAGCGCCCCAAACAATAGGTGTCGTACGCGACTGTTCGTGGAGTCACATGTGCTACGTTGGGACTATAATTATCGTGATTGTCACTAGATACCGTGATTTTCATCATAGTCATCGTGATTTCACTATATCCACCGTGATTAAATAAAATATGCACTATTGATATCACAATATGATATGCACATTATATTCTGTATGGTAACAGTAAGATATGCACATTCTATTCTGGATGGTAACAGTAAGATATGCACACTATATTCTGGAAGGTAACAGTAAGATATGCACATTATATTCTGGATGGTAACAGTAAGATATGTACATTATATTCTGGATGGTAACAGTAAGATATGCACATTATATTCCGGATGGTAACAGTAAGATATGCACATTATAATCCGGATGGTAACAGTAAGATATGCACATTATATTCCGGATGGTAACAGTAAGATATGCACATTATATTCCGGATGGTAACAGTAAGATATGCACATTATATTCCGGATGGTAACAGTAAGATATGCACATTATATTCCGGATGGTAGCAGTAAGATATGCACATTATATTCCGGATGGTAACAGTAAGATATGCACATTATATTCCGGATGGTAACAGTAAGATATGCACATTATATTCCGGATGGTAACAGTAAGATATGCACATTATATTCCGGATGGTAGCAGTAAGATATGCACATTATATTCCGGATGGTAACAGTAAGATATGCACATTATATTCCGGATGGTAACAGTAAGAAATACACATTATATTCCGGATGGTAACAGTAAGATAAACACATTATATTCCGGATGGTAACAGTAAGATAAACACATTATATTCCGGATGGTAAAAGTAAGATATACACATTATATTCCGGATGGTAACAGTAAGATATACACATTATATTTCGGATGGTAAAAGTAAGATATACACATTATATTCCGGATGGTAACAGTAAGATATACACATTATATTCCGGATGGTAACAGTAAGATATACACACTATATTCTGCATGGTAACAGTAAGATATGCACACTATATTCTGCATGGTAACAGTAAGATATGCACACTATATTTCGGATAGTAACAGTAAGATATACACATTATATTCCGGATGGTAACAGTAAGATATACACATTATATTCCGGATGGTAACAGTAAGATATGCAGTAAGATATGCACATTATATTCTGGATGGTAACAGTAAGATATGCACATTATATTCCGGATGGTAACAGTAAGATATGCACATTATATTCCGGATGGTAACAGTAAGATATACACATTATATTCCGGATGGTAACAGTAAGATATACACATTATATTCTGGATGGTAACAGTAAGATATGCACATTATATTCTGGATGGTAACAGTAAGATATGCACATTATATTCCGGATGGTAACAGTAAGATATGCACATTATATTCCGGATGGTAACAGTAAGATATACACATTATATTCCGGATGGTAACAGTAAGATATACACACTATATTCTGCATGGTAACAGTAAGATATGCACATTATATTCCGGATGGTAACAGTAAGATATGCACATTATATTCCGGATGGTAACAGTAAGATATACACATTATATTCCGGATGGTAACAGTAAGATATACACATTATATTCTGGATGGTAACAGTAATATATGCACATTATATTCTGGATGGTAACAGTAAGATATGCACATTATATTCCGGATGGTAACAGTAAGATATGCACATTATATTCCGGATGGTAACAGTAAGATATACACATTATATTCCGGATGGTAACAGTAAGATATACACACTATATTCTGCATGGTAACAGTAAGATATGCACACTATATTCCGGATAGTAACAGTAAGATATACACATTATATTCCGGATGGTAACAGTAAGATATACACATTATATTCCGGATGGTAACAGTAAGATATGCACATTATATTCTGGATGGTAACAGTAAGATATGCACATTATATTCTGGATGGTAACAGTAAGATATGCACATTATATTCCGGATGGTAACAGTAAGATATGCACATTATATTCCGGATGGTAACAGCAAGATATACACATTATATTCTGGATGGTAACAGTAAGATATGCATATTGAATTCCGGATGGTAACAGTAAGATATACACATTATATTTCGGATGGTAAAAGTAAGATATACACATTATATTCCGGATGGTAACAGTAAGATATACACATTATATTCCGGATGGTAACAGTAAGATATACACACTATATTCTGCATGGTAACAGTAAGATATACACACTATATTCTGCATGGTAACAGTAAGATATGCACACTATATTCCGGATAGTAACAGTAAGATATGCACACTATATTCTGCATGGTAACAGTAAGATATGCACACTATATTCTGCATGGTAACAGTAAGATATACACACTATATTCTGCATGGTAACAGTAAGATATGCACACTATATTCTGCATGGTAACAGTAAGATATGCACACTATATTCCGGATAGTAACAGTAAGATATACACACTATATTCTGCATGGTAACAGTAAGATATACACACTATATTCTGCATGGTAACAGTAAGATATGCACACTATATTCTGCATGGTAACAGTAAGATATGCACACTATATTCTGCATGGTAACAGTAAGATATGCACACTATATTCCGGATGGTAACAGTAAGATATACACACTATATTCTGCATGGTAACAGTAAGATATACACACTATATTCTGCATGGTAACAGTAAGATATGCACACTATATTCTGCATGGTAACAGTAAGATATGCACACTATATTCTGCATGGTAACAGTAAGATATGCACACTATATTCCGGATGGTAACAGTAAGGTATACACACTATATTCTGCATGGTAACAGTAAGATATACACACTATATTCTGCATGGTAACAGTAAGATATGCACACTATATTCTGCATGGTAACAGTAAGATATGCACACTATATTCCGGATAGTAACAGTAAGATATACACACTATATTCTGCATGGTAACAGTAAGATATACACACTATATTCTGCATGGTAACAGTAAGATATGCACACTATATTCTGCATGGTAACAGTAAGATATGCACACTATATTCTGCATGGTAACAGTAAGATATGCACACTATATTCCGGATGGTAACAGTAAGATATACACACTATATACTGCATGGTAACAGTAAGATATACACACTATATTCTGCATGGTAACAGTAAGATATGCACACTATATTATGCATGGTAACAGTAAGATATGCACACTATATTCTGCATGGTAACAGTAAGATATGCACACGATATTCCGGATGGTAACAGTAAGATATACACACTATATTCTGCATGGTAACAGTAAGATATACACACTATATTCTGCATGGTAACAGTAAGATATGCACACTATATTCTGCATGGTAACAGTAAGATATGCACACTATATTCCGGATAGTAACAGTAAGATATACACACTATATTCTGCATGGTAACAGTAAGATATACACACTATATTCTGCATGGTAACAGTAAGATATGCACACTATATTCTGCATGGTAACAGTAAGATATGCACACTATATTCCGGATAGTAACAGTAAGATATACACACTATATTCTGCATGGTAACAGTAAGATATACACACTATATTCTGCATGGTAACAGTAAGATATGCACACTATATTCTGCATGGTAACAGTAAGATATACACACTATATTCTGCATGGTAACAGTAAGATATGCACACTATATTCTGCATGGTAACAGTAAGATATGCACACTATATTCCGGATAGTAACAGTAAGATATACACACTATATTCTGCATGGTAACAGTAAGATATGCACACTATATTCTGCATGGTAACAGTAAGATATACACATTATATTCTGCATGGTAACAGTAAGATATGCACACTATATTCTGCATGGTAACAGTAAGATATGCACACTATATTCTGCATGGTAACAGTAAGATATGCACACTATATTCCGGATAGTAACAGTAAGATATACACATTATATTCCGGATGGTAACAGTAAGATATACACATTATATTCCGGATGGTAACAGTAAGATATGCACATTATATTCTGGATGGTAACAGTAAGATATGCACATTATATTCTGGATGGTAACAGTAAGATATGCACATTATATTCCGGATGGTAACAGTAAGATATGCACATTATATTCCGGATGGTAACAGTAAGATATACACATTATATTCCGGATGGTAACAGTAAGATATACACATTATATTCTGGATGGTAACAGTAAGATATGCACATTATATTCTGGATGGTAACAGTAAGATATGCACATTATATTCCGGATGGTAACAGTAAGATATGCACATTATATTCCGGATGGTAACAGTAAGATATACACATAATATTCCGGATGGTAACAGTAAGATATACACACTATTTTCTGCATGGTAACAGTAAGATATGCACATTATATTCCGGATGGTAACAGTAAGATATGCACATTATATTCCGGATGGTAACAGTAAGATATACACATTATATTCTGGATGGTAACAGTAAGATATGCACATTATATTCTGGATGGTAACAGTAAGATATGCACATTATATTCCGGATGGTAACAGTAAGATATGCACATTATATTCCGGATGGTAACAGTAAGATATACACATTATATTCCGGATGGTAACAGTAAGATATACACACTATATTCTGCATGGTAACAGTAAGATATGCACACTATATTCCGGATAGTAACAGTAAGATATACACATTATATTCCGGATGGTAACAGTAAGATATACACATTATATTCCGGATGGTAACAGTAAGATATGCACATTATATTCTGGATGGTAACAGTAAGATATGCACATTATATTCTGGATGGTAACAGTAAGATATGCACATTATATTCCGGATGGTAACAGTAAGATATGCACATTATATTCCGGATGGTAACAGTAAGATATGCACATTATATTCTGGATGGTAACAGTAAGATATGCATATTGAATTCCGGATGGTAACAGTAAGATATGCACACTATATTCTGGATGGTTACAGTAAGATATCCACACTATATTCTGGATGGTTACAGTAAGATATGCACATTATATTCCGGATGGTAACAGTAAGATATGTACATTATATTCCAGATGGTAACAGTAAGATATGCACATTATATTCCGGATGGTAGCAGTAAGATATGCACATTATATTCCGGATGGTAGCAGTAAGATATGCACATTATATTCCGGAAGGTAACAGTAAGATATGCACATTATATTCCGGATGGTAACAGTAAGATATGCACATTATATTCCGGATGGTAACAGTAAGATATGCACATTATATTCCGGATGGTAACAGTAAGATATGCACATTATATTCCGGATGGTAACAGTAAGATATACACATTATATTCTGGATGGTAACAGTAAGATATGCATATTGAATTCCGGATGGTAACAGTAAGATATGCACACTATATTCTGGATGGTTACAGTAAGATATCCACACTATATTCTGGATGGTAACAGTAAGATATGCACATTATATTCCGGATGGTAACAGTAAGATATGTACATTATATTCCGGATGGTAACAGTAAGATATGCACATTATATTCCGGATGGTAGCAGTAAGATATGCACATTATATTCCGGATGGTAGCAGTAAGATATGCACATTATATTCCGGAAGGTAACAGTAAGATATGCACATTATATTCCGGATGGTAACAGTAAGATATGCACATTATATTCTGGATGGTAACAGTAAGATATGCACATTATATTCCGGATGGTCACAGTAAGATATGCACATTATATTCCGGATGGTAACAGTAAGATATACACATTATATTCTGGATGGTAACAGTAAGATATGCATATTGAATTCCGGATGGTAACAGTAAGATATGCACACTATATTCTGGATGGTTACAGTAAGATATCCACACTATATTCTGGATGGTAACAGTAAGATATGCACATTATATTCCGGATGGTAACAGTAAGATATGCACATTATATTCCGGATGGTAACAGTAAGATATGCACATTATATTCCGGATGGTAACAGTAAGATATGCACATTATATTCCGGATAGTAGCAGTAAGATATGCACATTATATTCCGGAGGGTAACAGTAAGATATGCACATTATATTCCGGATGGTAACAGTAAGATATGCACATTATATTCCGGATTGTAACAGTGAGATATGCACACTATATTCTGGATGGTAACAGTAAGATATGCACATTACATTCTGGATGGTAACAGTAAGATATGCACATTATATTCCGGATGGTAACAGTAAGATATGCACATTATATTCCGGATGGTAACAGTAAGATATGCACATTATATTCCGGATGATAACAGTCAGATATACACATTATATTTCGAATGGTAACAGTAAGATATACACATTATATTGCGGATGGTAACAGTAAGATATGCACACTATATTCTGCATGGTAACAGTAAGATATGCACATTATATTCCGGATGGTAACATTAAGATATGCACACTATATTCCGGATGGTAACAGTAAGATGTACACATTATATTCCGGATGGTTACAGTAAGATATACACATTATATTCCGGATGGTAACAGTAAGATATACACATTATATTCCGGATGGTAACAGTAAGATATACACATTATATTATGGATGGTAACAGTAAGATATACACATTATATTCCGGATGGTAACAGTAAGGTAACAGTAAGATATACACATTATATTCTGGATGGTAACAGTAAGATATACATATTATATTCTGGATGGTAACAGTAAGATATACACATTATATTCCGGATGGTAACAGTAAGATATACACATTATATTCCGGATGGTAACAGTAAGATATACACATTATATCCTGGATGGTAACAGTAAGATATACACATTATATTCCGGATGGTAACAGTAAGATATGCATAACTATTTTAAAGCTGAATGTTCTTGAAAAAGACACACGGTACTCGTTAAGTATTTATCAAGTAAATCACCTCTGTAGCTCACCTCGATTATTAATCTAGTATCACTTTAAAACTGTTTCCATATTTTCAATACAAGATAGCAAGCGGTGGTGTTGGTTCAAAATGTGGTGTCAGAAGCACACAATAGACATTTTTATGCAATCAAGAATCATACCTCTGCCCATTACATGGTCCGAGTATTAACTTTCATACCACATCCAACTCCTTCTCCAAGAATGGAAAACGGGGTTGGCTGGGGTATGAAATAAAACTTCAATTCCGGCTTAACAAATTTGCATATTGTAAAATTATTTAAGAGGTAACATTTTTAATCAGGTTATAGCATTTATCCAGCTTAATATTTTAAACATGTTTTATTATCGAAATATCCGTTATAAAAGCCTGCTAATATGTAAGCTTTCCGGGCATCTCTTAAAGGAATTAAGGCGGGATCGTAATGATTGCTGCTCAGAGTTGGCTGGTTATTGAACTTGTTCAAGCTTGTGTTAATATAAACACTCAGACGATGTTTGGTAAATATCAGATGAAAAGATAACATATTAAATAATTCAAATGCCATAACGCGGCTGTTTCTAATTTGAAATGGCTAGTTTTGAATTTGTCCACACATTTTTCTATCACCGTGGTAACTACTTACAATATCGGACCTGTCGGAGGACAGCGCGCTCGACTTTGAAATTGGGAAACTAAAAGATAAAGGTGCATACGTATGTTTAATTACATTTCGGCATGTTTGCACTAATCTTTATGAGATTTTCACATGACAGTAAATACCAATGTGACTTTTCATTTAAAACAAATTAAAGGCATATTGAGATATGATGACCAATTTAAATTTATAACAGACTAAGTTGACAAACGCAAATGCAACATATTAATTTTCTTTTTTTGAAACAAAGCAATCATACAAAACTCCAGCATGCCCAGCACTATGATGTTGTCTGTTGCTGCCGAATACATGCGTGAAGTTTTAATCCATTATGAGTTGCAGGTTCCGAAATACACGCTTGCATATACAAAACGGTAATCAAATGTTTCTAAATATAAAAGCGGTCATCGTGCTGCTAAAATGACAGCATACGTTATAGAAACTGTGGCTGGTTTAGAAAATGTTTAGTATAGATTAGATAAAATATGAAGTAGATGCATAGTAACAAAACAAAATATTGTACTTTTTAATAAATCAAGGACCATTTCCCGGCTGTTTATTTTTCGATAACCGTGGTCTGCATGTTTATCGATCAAGTTTAGTCAAGATCGGGTGCAATGAAAAAGTTCTGAAGTTTTGACCAGGCAAAGTATGTCATTTCTTTTTCATTTACTTTAAAGCTACATAGTCCCTATATCAATCGATTTCTTCTTTGTAGGCGTGTCTTTATTTGTAACTTCATGTTCACCAGCTCATGTCGAAATCGGGTATTTAAGCGAGCAAATATAGCGTAGGAAATCATTTACTGTATATACATCGACCAGGGCACATCGTACCTATACACAGGTAACAGTAATGTTTACAGAAAAAAAAGTTAGCTTCTTTCGGGGCTCGAACACACGACCTTCTGATTTCCACTGAACTACAACGCTACTTGAGAAAATAGTATACTAACTGACCTTATATAAGGCAAAATAACTTAACATATTTGAACGCAACTAAGGTTGGATCACTAAATATGTAGTCCATATTGTCGCAATTGTAAATTAACATTGTCTCGTGTAATACAGTATATTATTAATATGAAACTAATACTTCGCCTCAAATCAACCAAATCTCGACTTGTTATTTGGCGCTTGATGAGGTTGTATGCGCGCGCTTGTTATTACGTAATGCATATTTAGTGTTAAAACTGCTACGACATACCAATAAATAGCAGTGGTCTAGTGGTTCAGCGTACAACTTTGAAAACTTACAAGTGCTAGGCTGTGGTTCAAATCCCGTTCCGGCAACTGTTTTTTAATCACATATATTTTGGAGCCGTATATTTATCGATGTTACCTGTACGGAGGCTAAATAAAAATGTGAAATCGATTTCTCCTTATATACGGACTTTTGGGGTGTTCGTCGATTTGAAACTACTTCATACGTGACTCATTCATATTCATGAGTTATTACCAGTTAAAATAGGGCGTGTACAGCTTTAACGTCTACGACTCTAGGGTATTTTATTTGATATCAATTTTCTTTTAACTTGTCCTTGCCTTTATCAATCTTAAGATTGTGACAACGTTTGGAAAAGGTCGAAGGTGTACGTGTGTTTTCTCACAGGGCAACATATACTTATCTCTATTAAATCAAGGACCATATCTCTGATGCTTATTACGTGTTATTCATAATTTTGAAAATCCTTTAAGCTACTACTGATATTAATAGTACTGCAATGTTTGTTTAAGACTGGGTTCAAAATGACAGTGCTAGAGTGTTGACAAGGCAAAATTAAATCCTTGGCCAGTAGAGCTAAGAAACCAAAACAAGATTGCCGTGTGCTCCCTTTAAGGCAATGTCTGAAGATTAAGTTAAGGAAGGCTACGATATTTTCATGTTTCGTTGGGATGTGTAAACATATTTAGTATTTAGCGGTAGTTTCAATTTCGCGAAGAGATTAGATCATGGCGGGGATTTCTTTATTTACACTGTCCTGTTTTAATGGGATGACAGTAGGGTAAGTGTAAGGTTTGGTGCACCCTAGAACCGGTTTAAACCCCCCAGTGGCCTACTTTGCCACTGACCGTTCCAAGGCGGTAGCCCTATTTTCAACCCTTTTGTGTTTGTGATGTCGTTTACTTTTATTATTACTTTTGCCTTCTTGTTTGTCTGTTTCCATGTTTGTTTCTGTGTTTTGTGGTTGACTGTCCTCCTTGAATGCTGCTTTCCCTGTCTGATCTTTTTATATTTCCTTCGTAGTGCTACTTTACATCTTTAATTCACCAAAATGCTTTTCATAGCCTAATGCAAGATCAAAATATACTTATTTACTTATTGATTTGTATGACATGTTGCCTAAATACACTCGGTAAACTATTAAAACAATTAAAACTAGGCATTTTGAATTGATTTAGGAACGGCGACGTTCGCAATGACTGAACGACTGTACGTTGATACGGCAACAATCAGCAAGTGGCACATGGGTGCTATGACGACAGCGACGTCATTTGAAAGAAAACCAATTATTGCCAAGCCAATTATGTTAAAGCCACGCCCAAGTAGCAAGTGTTTTTCATCAAGAAATTACCTACAACAATCATTCAGGACAAGTGGGACTAAAATGTAAATGGGATTAAAATACAAGTCGTTACTCTTGAACATAATCAGTTTACTCGGATCTGCTGTTAGCAGTGGTTCAACAGTTTTCAAGGATCACTAATGTTATTTAAGGATCGAATTCGGGTATGAACAAATCAGGATAGTTCAAAGTGTGTGACGATCGAAGGGGTTCTCGCTATATTTAAAACATCATAATGTTTTTCATAACACGTTGAAAGATCGAAATATCAAATTCAGTTCTTATATTTACATTTGCTTTTTCTATAACCAGAATGTTATTGCATTGTGCAGTTTAAATGATACGATTGATTTTATTGATCGATGTTAGTTAACACTCATCGCAAATACAATCTATTGGATAAAGAACAATGTTGACATATGATGCTATTGGATAAAACGCGCTGTTGTGACAATTAGACACGCCTATTTCCGCATTGAGTTTCATCGAAAATTGAATCGCAACAAGAATCAATTTTTCATTGAAAGCAGTAGCAACACAAATGTATATAGACTTACCATTATATTGATATTGTTAACTATTTGTAATGTATGGGTCTCAGCAAATGTTATGGAAAGGAATTGCTTTTGCTTAAATCGTAAGGAAAGCACTTTGTTTTTGTTTGGAATCACATACCGTTTACATTAGATTAATAACATACTATCAGGCCTCTCGAAGACTCAGACGTAACTAAGTACATATTATTCAGAAATGTATCTATCAGACTGCAGGCACACTCCCTGAGATAATGCCCGTGCTATAATTGTGATGTACACTTTTCTACCAAACTGACGACATAATTAATCGGTATATATTTCTGGTTTTGTTTCTTTCTATTCGATATTATACATGAATAACATCGAGCCGGACATGTCTAAAATTACTAAGTTTGGAGCAATGAGTTTAAAAAGCCAACGGCTTCTTTTGTCAGTGACCGTTACAACGCGGTGCCATCATGATAAACCCTTCCGTGTTTATGATGTCTCAAAAAGTTAAAAAATACCTTTATATATCCATTTACTTGTTAAAATAAATGCTTGTTTAAAATACTGCGTTCTATGAATTCCACTATTCCTGTTCGTCATTTGCATATACTTTTACAGCATCGTTAAGAGTTTATTTGTTCAACTAAAATTTCGCATGTATGTCTTTTTCCCGTAGATTTGCAAAGAGGTCAAAAATTTACCAATCAATACGTAAATTTCAACTGTTGTATACGAACCCTGTATTATTTAACGGTTACTGCGTACATAAAAACAGTGACTTTGTGGCTTACTTGTTTGAAATAAAACATGTAGTTTCATTGTTTATATTTTACTGCAAAAGCACAAAACAAGAGATAAAATAATATTACATTTATTAACGTTTTAACAACTGTATATACATTTAAACACAGTAACACACATACATAAAATAGCTAAAAGGTTATATATACAGACTTACATCTGTGAGAGACGATAAATCGCTACGTACTCGTGCTTCAAATTATTTAATCAATGTATTTTCTTGGGAAGGACGTGTTGTGCTCTTTTATTTACAACATCTGTGTCTTAGAGAGTTGTAGAGGCATGCAGTACTTATTGAATGCAGCTGATCCCCAAAAGGGTTTACTGTATGTTCTTACTGTGGACCTGGGTACGTTAAATACTATTTTCGAACCATTTTTCATGATAATGAAGGGTTTCCATTATAATGAAGGCAAAGCGAGTTGATGTATTCGCCAAATCGCTGCACACATGGTCATCAACGAAGTTAAATTCTCGAAAGCAGGAGGGACGTGTTGTGCTTTTTTATTTGAACTAAAGCCAAATATATGTCACCACAACACAGCTGTGTCTTAGAGGGGGTTCTAGAGCCATGCAGTACTTATTGAATGCAGCTGATCGTCAAATACTATTTACGAACCATTGTTCATGATAATGAAAGGTATCCATTATATCCAGAAGGCAAAGCCAGTTTATGTATTCGCCAAATCGCTGCACACATGGTCATCAAACAAGTTAAATTCTCGAAAGCAGCGGACAGTACGATTTTTATATTTGTTTTCATTCTCAGCTTTTGACGTTCAATAACAAAGATATCCTACGTAAACCAAACTCAACAGACTATGTGACACATCCATTATAAACACGGCCCATCGGAGATTTTGACGCATGCGCATCAAACATGTTATCTAAGTGTTTCTCTACCATCCTAATCTTAGGGTCGGTCACGAAAGGACATGAACGACAGCTAGAACGAGACATAACCATAGTTAATCATTTTGATGCCAGGCAGATTGACGATATATAATCAATTACTCGAGATCTTAATACAGATTGGCCCTTCTCAGGGGACCGGTTATAATGACTTTAAGCATACTGTACGTTATCAGTATAGCGAAACATCTATTTGGCGAGACTTTCATACAGTTATTGAGCTTATAACACTTTTATTCGATTCTTCTTTTTATTTCGTGAAGTGAACGTAGAAAGTACTATATAACCTACATCATTTGTATTTTGTTTTTCTGATATATGGTTGTCTTAGTGACTATCGTGTAATTTAAAGACTATCAAGTTTTACTCGGCCAAGTGAGTGACTGTCGTCCTTGAATGCTGATTTTCCTGTTTGATTTTTATATCTATATTTAGTAGAAACAAGAAAACAGCCGAACATCCAATAAACGAGATAAAAATCAATTCTTCTCCAAAATGTGATTCTCGGTTGAACGTTTCCGTCACTGGTGGATCTGGTCAATACTATTATTATACAACCAAGAAAATAATGATACGTCTTGTTGCCAAGTATGAGCTAAGAACCAGTTATTTAAGCCATATACAGTCGACAAGTTAATTGATTGCCAAACTTAAATGCATTCCTGCAGAGTCGTTTTAATTTTCTTACTTAATTTTCTTACTTAATTTTTCTTACTTAATTTTCGATTCGTTGGTTCCACTACTCCGGTCGTTTTATTTTTCTTACTTAATTTTCTTACTTAATTTGTCTTACTTAATTTTTGATTCGGTGGTTCGATAAAATGCTCTGGGTATTGTTTAACCACTCATATGATATGTTGTTTGCTTTTTAATTTAGTCTTTTGGCTGTTACTTGTGATACGCAGGCTTCATAACCGCTGCTCCCAACTAAATACCTTTTTGTTTATTTCGCTCTTCGGTGCATACAATTTTATTAGATCCTGTGACCATACGCCGCTGGATATAGGGGATGAAATAAAGATACAAATATCGCTATATCCACCGCCATATTCTTGCCATCTTCGGGATGGTTAAAATTCTGTACTGTTGATTTTTTATGAATATTGAGTTCTGCTCAACCCGGGACTAGAGGGCGTGAGCGGTAGCTAGCATATTTTACTACCGCTCATGAACAGTCTCAATCAAACCGAGACTGCAATATTTCATAGGTGTCGTGTTCGGCCGTTTCAAAAGGTCCATTATCATACTCTTTTTACGTTATGTCTTTCCATTACGCCGATTCATACGTCAACACTGGAATACACTCGGCACAAAACTCAGGAAAAAATAAAGTTAAACTATATCAAATTGCACACTTCGGTTTTAAAATAACAAAAAACACTTTTCAGAAAAACATATTCCGTTATGTTTTCATGTGACGTTTTTTTTTTTTTTTTTTTTTTTTTATTACATTACAATTTGTCTAGCTCAAATAAATAGCCGTATTTACCATTTTCATGGCATTTTCATGGCATTTTAATACGGTAACTTCATACACACCGAGCACCAACGACGACTTCAAATGCATTCATATTAACCATTGACCAACTTTTCTTTTCTACAATGGTAAATATTCAAACTTCAACTTTACAAAGCTAATGTTTCTTACACTGTTACTTGCATCTCTCAATGGAAAAAGGAAAGATAATGAGCAAACGTTATGAAAAGAATGAAGATCTAAATTTCGATATTTTTTATTTATACCTACTTAGATAGGGTATATGTTTCTTAGTTATAGTAAAATCTGACGAGACAGGGTAATTGATCTTAAATACAGATTTATTTAATGAACGCTTGTATGAATGTTAAATACTGATAAGGGGGATCATTTAAGAATCAACAAACATAACCAAAAGAATAAAGTAGCAGACTTGGTTTTATTGAGTCTGTTTATGAGAGGTTATATAGGAAGCATCACGTCTCACGCTCAGTAGCACCAGCTTAAAGCGGCATACTACTTTAAAGCCACTTATATATGGGCTCGTTGATCTCAAAGGACCAGTAAAATAACACTAGCACCAGCTTAAAGCGGAATTCTATGTCGAGGCCACCGATATTGGGCTCGTTTATCCCTAAGAGCCAGTAAAAACAAGACTTTGAACAGGCATGTGGTTGACTGTCCTCCTTGAATGTTACTTTCCTCCTTGAATGTCACTTTCCTCCTTTCCTCCTTGTTGAATGTTACTGTCCTCCTTGAATGTTACTTTCCTCCTTGAATGTTACTGTCCTCCTTGAATGTTACTTTCCTCCTTGAATGTTACTTCCCTCCTTGAATTTTCCTCCTTGAATGTTACTTTTCCCCTTGAATGTTACTTTCCCTGTCCGATCTTTTTATGGTTCTTTAAATCGGTATTCTACGTCAAAGCCACCTATATTTGGATTGTTGATCCCAAAGGACCAGTAAAATAAAAAAAATCTTTTGCTGATGAAGGTTTTACTAAATCAAATTTGATGCGACTGTCTCCTGTTCCATAAATGATTGAGTTCTAATTAAGTATTGCTTACGCTAGCTCCAAGTTAACAACATAACAAAGGTAGTTAACTAATTAAGTAGGGTTGCTGGGAAAGTACGTAGTGCTGAGATTTTTTTAATTGATATTTAAAACTTCTGTGGTATCATTTACTTATCAGGTAGGTCCCTGCACCTTTGTTTTTGCAATATACATCTTTGAATAAGACCACGTGTTTCTAAATCTAAAATAATACTGAAAAGAGGAGAAATAAATAAATAAATACTGAAAAGGAGATCCCTTAGAAGCAACAAATACAAACACGAGATAAAAGTAGCAGATTCGGTTTTATTGAGTCTGTTCATGAGAGGTAATGTAAAATGCAACACCGCTCACGCCTCTTATCACCGGCTTGAGCGATATTCATCTTTAAAACCACAACGATTGGGTTTGATGATCCCAAAATTCCAGTAAGTAATGACTAGGAAGCAACAAACACAAACAAGAGATAAACGTAGCAGACTCGGTTTTATTGAGTCTGTTCATGAGAGGTAATGTAAAATGCAACACCGCTCACGCCTCCTATCACCGGCTTGAGCGATATTCATCTTTAAAACCACAACGATTGGGTTTGATGATCCCAAAATTCCAGTAAGTAATGACTAGGAAGCAACAAACACAAACAAGAGATAAACGTAGCAGACTCGGTTTTATTGAGTCTGTTCATGAGAGGTAATGTAAAATGCAACACCGCTCACGCCTCCTATCACCGGCTTGAGCGATATTCATCTTTAAAACCACAACGATTGGGTTTGATGATCCCAGAATACCAGTAAGTAATGACTAGGAAGCAACAAACACAAACAAGAGATAAACGTAGCAGACTCGGTTTTATTGAGTCTGTTCATGAGAGGTAATGTAAAATGTAACACCGCTCACGCCTCTTAGCACCGGCTTAAGCGATATTCTACTTTAAAACCACAAATATTAGGCTTGATGATCCCAAAGGACCAGTAAGTAATTACACTATTGATTTGTAGTCGGGGCGACATTTTACGACCGCCACACAGCACTAAACAAACGCTAGTGTGAATGTCAATAAATACTGAAAAGGAGATGCCTAGGAAGCAACAAACAGAAACAAGATATAAACGTAGCAGACTCGGTTTTATTGAGTCTGTTCATGAGAGGTAATGTTAAGTGCAACACGCCTCCTAGGCCCGGTTTAAGTGATATTCTACTTCAAAACCACAATGATTGGGCTTGATAATCTTACTTTTCATAACATTTAACATAAAACAACGATTGACTTTCAATTACATATATACATATCTTTAAAAACATACACAAACATTTGTAATTCTCATTCGACTTTTTACTTTAAAAAGCAACCATATCTCGACCGTAACACATTTTTTTAAAGAAAAATACTTGTCTAAAATGATAATTCAATGTAAAAAGGTATGGTATACAGCATAACTTTAAAAAACACAAAAAAAACATGTATATTACTAGGTGTTATAAATATATATATATAGGTCACCAGGCTTCTAATGAATATATATCTAAACATCATTAACTTGAAAACATTTTGGAGTTATACTGACATTTTCACTGTAAAATACTAAACACAAAATGTTGACATAGATGTTCACTATAAAATTAGTCCAGTATTTACATTGACATTACGTGGTCAGAGTATTAGCTTTCATACCCCATCCAACCCCTTCTCCAAGAAGAGAAAACGGGGTTGACTGAGGTATGAAATAAAACCTTAATTGTGGCTTAAAAAGTTTGCATAATGTAAAATAAACCATTTAATAGGTAATTTTAAATAGGTTATCGCATTTGTTTCAGTAAAAGATCTTTTAAACGTGTTTTATTGTCAAATATCCCTTATAAAATCCTGCTACTATAAACTTTTCAATCGCTTAATGGAATTAAGGTGGGAACACGTAATGTATATGACTGCCAATATTTAAAAAGGATAAATTCTACTCGTATCTACCCAAACCGCCTATTTTGTTTATAATAACAAAATGGTCACAAATGAAGGCAAAAATATGAAAAAAATGCTTAAAATATGACATGCTACTGTCTTAAATCTTATTTCAGATGTATATCTTCTAGTACCCAAGAAATGAAACAATTATATTATCGAATAAAACTATATTTAACAAATAAAAATCTTAGATTTGAACATGTCAAGACTGGCCCAACTTCATTAAGAGTTTGCTAATGACTTGATTCTATTGAATCATGTATCACATAACCTTATAGATTGTGTTATATATTGCATCATCACTCAAATCGATATTGTTGTCCATCGTATATACGTTTTTATCTGAAAAAAAACAGCGGAATTTTGCATTAGGACAAGCTTTCTGTTTCTATTACTTAGAATAAGCATACCGCTATGGAATGCATCTTCGTCCATGAGTAGCAAAGAGCCACGTAATGCTTAGCCTTGTTTATAGCTGACTCCGAGGCATTGAGAGAGTCCCCAATGTTATGTATAAAAGTGAGTTTTAAGTAGAATTCATTGTAAACACTATAATGAAGTCATTAAATAATAGAAAATATCAACATCAGTTCGGAATGTTAAAAATATGTGTGTTATCTAACATGGATCTAACATCGATTGAAAAACTTCAATAAGTATGCTAGTACATCTACTGAGCAAAAATAAAAAGTACCCACTTGTCTTTCCCTTTTTACTTGGAAAAATAAAAGGAAATCATTAATGATATATATTTGGAATAATTATATAGACCGCAATCAATAGTACAAATAAAGAATAGTTCAAACGTTAATTATACAATGATGTTACCTTCATTTTTCATAAAAATGCATTTTGCCTAAACTCGTCAACTCTATGGAAAATACATAAATTTGTCCGAGATAACATTTTCTGTTGGTTCCTTGCCGAAAACAATCATAAAAGAACCTTAACACAGCTTTTGATTATCCGCAATTATTAAATTACATCCCCTTAAAGTCTTGATAGCATGCATAAGAGATTATTACCTCGCACATTTTGAAACTGTTTACTTGAATATTTTGTTCTGAATTAAGTGTGCTTACACCAATCAGATTTTGATTTTATTAAAACTCTGTTTAAGGTTTAATATTCACTCAAAATTGGCCTATCCTAAACACCAGCATTAACAGTGGGTACTTTTTATTTGTGCTCAGTGTGCTTAAAGCTACACAATTCATATTTCAACTGGTAATAACTAATGCATATGAATGGGTCACATGTCAAGTAGTTTCAAATCGACGACCACCCCAAAAGTCGGTATATAATCAGAAATCGATGCGTAATATTTCACATTTTTATTTAGCCTCCATACAGGTAACATCGATAAATATACGGCTTCAGAATATGTGATAAAAAAAAACAGTTGCCCGAAACGGGATTTAAACCACAGCCTTGCACTTTTAAGTTTAGAAGGATGTACGCTGAACGACTATTTATTGGTATGTAGTATCTTTTTTAACATTATATAGGCATTATGTAACAGCAAGCGCGCGCACACAAACCATCAAGCGCTAAATAGCAATATAGATATTAAAATCGAACAAGCAAAGCAGCATTCAAGGACGACAGTAAACAACAAACACAAACCGGAAACAAAGAACACATTTAAAGATAAATAACAAGTCAAGATATTGATGTTTTGAGGCGAATTATTAGTTTCATAGTGATGACATACAGTATTACACCAGGCAATGTTAATTTACAGGTGCGACATATTTATTGATCCATCTTGAGTTGCGTTCAAATATTATAAAAGTTATTTTGCCTCATAATAAATGGTAGTTAGTATACTATTTACAAAGTTGCGTTATGATTCAGGGGATAGAGCACCGGACTTGAGAGGTAACTTTTTTTGTGTAAAAATACTGTTACCTGTGTATAGGTACGATATGCACTGGTCGATGTGTATACAGTAAAAGATTTCCTGCGCTATATTTGCCTACAAAGAAGAAATCGATTGATATAGAGACAATGTAGCTTTAAAGTAACAGCTGGTTATAGCGTACCCACGTGCGATACAACCATATAGCCGCTGGTTTATTTCACACTTGGTGTAAACCCGGTATTAGCGCAAATGGAATCTCGACGAAAACCCGTCTCGGTTGCTCATCGACAGTGGTATCGTTTTCGCCACGAATAGTCAATGATTCTCAACGATGTCTGTTTACAAACGTGTATTTTGAATGAAAATGGTAAGCATTTAGCTTTGTAGATAGTTTTCTACGCAAAATTCATCCTTATATACGTTAATATATGTTAACTAATTAAGTTTAATAAAAGTGGTTTGCCTTAGTTTCTATATAACCACATTTTATACATCAATTTATAAAACGAAAGAATTCTTAAAAAATTCAAAACGTATAGCGCTTTAATGCATTAGGTTTTATCCAAACATGTATACAAATCAGTAGAAAATAATAATTAGATCATATTGTTTGTCATAGGGTTAAAACACCTGTTTTTTTAAAAAAATCGCATGTCACGGTTTCTGCCTGAAAACGTCACAGCATCTCGACGACAACATTATTCTCTGTGGTTTTCATCATTTGCATAAGCGGTTAGACATTGTACTGAAAGTCACAGGGACAGGAAAAACGAAACTATATAGAAAATATATAGATATAAATATCGAACAGGTAAAGGAGCATTCAATGACGACTGTTAACCACAAACACATACAGAAAAAAAGAACAACTTTAAAGATGAATAAAACACCAAATAAGACGTCACAAACACAAAAGGGTTGACAATAGGGCTACCGCCTTGGAACAGTCAGTGGCAAAAAAGGCCGCTGGGGGTTTAAACCAGGTTCTAGGGTGCACCAAACCTCACACTTACCCCACTTTCATCCCAATAAAGCGGGACAGTCTATATAAAAAAACCACCGCAACGAACTGTTCCCAAACCAATAAAGGCAACATTATTAGGCAATATAAGTAAACACAAAGATGCTCATGTATATATATAAATACAAAAACAATAGCCTAGAAAGCCCCAAAGAAGGTACTCAATGTATTGGCAGAAGTCAGAACAACAAGATAACTAACCACTGAAGGCAAGACAAGACAAGATTGCAGATAAATATTAAACGTCACCGTCCTTTTGGGCTTTAGGTAGGTCATCATATTGTCTACAGCCTCACCGGTCATCGCACAATTAAAGAGGAAAGCATTGTGGCGAACTGTAAATGGGTCCACTACCAATCATACAGTGCGTTGCAATAACCTCTTTTGATAAACCTTTTAACAAGTTTAACAAAGTTAGTATGAAATTGATCATGACCAAAGATCTTACGAAGATTGTAAATCACGACACCATAGAAGTCAGGTTTTGATAGTCCTTGTCGCAGAAGAGTTCTTAAATTAATTTTATATTTGGAAAGAAGATCAGGGTTATGATAATACAATTTTGCAAATTTTTTACGAAGTTTATGGTAATGGTAACCCTGAAGGAGTAGCTTTTTAGTTATACAAAGCCTACGAATATTTAAGTACTCAACTCGACTACAATCTATAGAAAAACGAATAAGTTGAGACACATGGATCCCATAAGAAGTTGATTGGGGAACATCCCCATCTAAATGGAGATAATTAACAATATCAAAATTAAAATCATCTCTCTTGTCATTTATTTTGCTAATTTTTTCACCATTGTCAATAGAGAGATGTAAATCAAGAAAAGAAGCGTTAGCAGAAATATTAGCTTTCTTAATTTGAAGTTCTTTAGGGTATATATTATAAACCATAGTAGAAAAGAAAGGGTTGTCAATGTTCAATATGTCATCCAGATACTGAGAGGTATCATTTTTTATTAAATGCTTCAATAACATTTGCCTGGGTATCTGGTGAAAGACTCAACATGAAATCGCTTTCATAGCAATATAAAAACAAATCTGCGACAAGGGGTGCACAGTTCGTACCCATAGGGATACCAACAATTTGTCTATAAACGGTCGTTCCATAACAGACGAAAATATTATCTAATAGGAAGATGAGTGCTTCACAAACTTCTTGGCAAGTCCACATAGTGTAATTGTCTAAACTGCCGTTGTTAAAAACCGCTTTAACATTATTACAAGCCAAAAATGTAGTATTTTCCTAGCGAATGCTTTTTGAATAAGAGAAATAAGTTTGTCTTTGATAAGGTGATGTGGTAAGGTTGTACATAGTGTAGAGAGTCAAACGTGCTTATAGATGAAACTTGATGTTTATTGCAAATTTTATCAAGAACGTTTCCTGAATTATTAATAGACCAAAACAAATTAATATCAGAGTTTTCATAAGTTTTAGCACAATACTGTTTAACGTGATTTTTAACGGCAGTTAGACAATAAGTTAAAAGTTTGGAGATGTTTATGGTGGTGCAGCCAAAAAAAATCGAAATAAAGCGGGCCTTATACGGGTTTTTATGAATTTAGGAATCCAGTACATATTTGGCAGTTTGTTCTGCTTTTCGTCTACCCCAGCCTTGAAAGTAGTGCACCGAGTGATATGTGTGGAAACAACATCATCCTCAGTAGATTGAGCTGGAGTATACGAATTAGTGCTACCGAGTTCCAGAGATAAAACATTGACGTAATGTAGACAGTTGAATGAAATTACGGCATTAATCATCTACTATTCAGTAGAAGAACAATTTACAAACATCAATCTGGGGTGTCGTATTACATTTGTAAACACCATTTGTTGATATCGACTGTTCCAATAGGTGATATCACCAAATGATGTTATTAATTTAAATACAGTGTTGATTGTTCTTCATTATTCTACCATGGGTTTGAATATATTACTGGTAAAACATAATCAACTGTTAGCAATATGCGAAAAAACAAATTGGCGTATACTATTCTTATAATTAAGAGTAATGATTTTTATGTAGAAAAAGTAAGGTTGACTAAACTCGATTGGTTTAAGGTGGACTCATCAATTTTATCTTCCATAGATGTACTAACATCTACTTCCTTTATGCATATGGAAGATCCTTCCTCAAAAGAAACCTCCACTCTCTCAAACCTATTAGTAGCTACGATTCCCTCCATTAGATAACCCTGTAATTGTCGTAGAAAATCCGTGAACTGTAAGGGAGAAACCGTGACATACGATTTGCAATCGTCAAGACACAGGGACAGATTTATACAATGGCATTGTTATGCGACATAGCGACATAACTACATAATACAGGCAGTATTGACCTTCAGTTGATCAACCGTGACTGGTTTTCATCGAGAATCCATTTGCACTGACACCGGGTTTACCTCCAGTGTTTGTATTAGTTATTGGTGAAGGCGAATAGTTGCCGTATATTTTCGAAAAATACTATAATCGACTACACCATGACAAAAACCAGCTTTGGTTGGGGGTAAATTTCCCTAGAACCCAATTAGTGCATAACAGTGAATTTTAAGCAGTGTTCATTGCCAAACGAACCATACGGATACGTAAACAGTACAAAGAAATAATTTTAATAGAAAAAATCAACATTATTCCGGTATGATATGTGAGTTATATTAGTATTTAACGTGTATATACAATATTCCATAAATGTGCTGTATATACTTAGTAAATATATATATCCTTACGTGTCCGTTTCTGGTCCATCGTCAGAATACGGGGTACCCATCTGGCACAAATGTTATTAACTTTTAAAACTCTTTTCAAAATGAAATGAATACCTGATAACGACATGCCGGTCATTCGATCTAACTTTCGCACCGTGTCTTGAATCTTCTTTCACTTTTTTGTTCAATGTTACTTTTAGTGGTTGTGGTTGTTGGGCGACCAACACGTGCCTTGTCTTGTAAATCCTCCTGTCCAGCACTGAATTTAAATATCCACCTTTAAGATTAAATTAAACGAAAGAATTACCGAATTGCAGTATTGTCTTGTCGTTCCCTCAATGGTTTATTCTCTTGTTGCTTTGGTATCTGCTAAGTCACTGAGTACCTTCTTTGTGGCTTTCTAGGCTATTGTTTTTATTGTATTTATATATACACGAGCATCTTTGTGTTTTACTTATATTGCCTATTAATGCTGCCTTGTTGGTTAGAAAATAGTTCAAGGCGGGGATTTCTTTATTGGGTTGACTGTATGTTAAGTGTGAAATTTGGTGCACCAACCCTAGAACCTGGTTTAAACCCCCAGCGGCCTTTTTTGCCACTGACCGTTCCAAGGCGGTAACCCTATTGTCAAGCCTTTTATGTTTGTGACATCTTATTTGGTGTTTTATTCATCTTTAAAGTTGTTCTTTGTTTCTGTATGTGTTTGCAACATGCGGTGCTGGATTGTAATATGACCATTCAATATATTCGATATTCCACTAGTGGTATAACATAACGTTAATGACGTGGGGAGACGACCTAGGAAACTGTTGCCATATGCCGCTAGGCCGAGGGCAACAGTTCCCCCAGATCATCTCTTATACCGAGAGACAATAGTGTTGACTGTTCCAAAAAAAAACATGAAATATAATCCATATAATCAGTTATTGCAATTCGTGATTCATTTGAGTTAGCTATAGGAAAACAAAAATGATTTAATTATATTATACAATCGCTAAATCATGCCCGTAGCAATGCCTGAGGCACACCGAGAGGTAGTTGCCTCTGTAGAATTTTGGGAACGTTCATACTTTTCATATAAACAACTTCAGTATCGAAAGAAAACCAATCATTGATTTTTTTTAAAAAAAAAAACACCAAAAAATAACGCGTGCTTCGAACTGAAAATGCACTTAAACATCGGAAATCGCATGTAGAAATATAGAAAACAAAGCTGGTGGGAGTTGGGGTACATGCCACAGTACCTCCATATAAAGGGATTTGATTCGGTTAAATTTTAGGGCAGACTACGGACCTGTAAATATTAATTACTAACTCCGAACAAAAAAACCCGATTCTTATATTTTTTCAATTGTTTTTGTTTTCTTACATTTTGATTACTCCGGCCGATAAACCACCAATATGATATCTTGTCTGCTTTTAATTTAGTCTTTTGGCTGTTACTTGTGATGCGCAGGCTTCATAACCGCTGCTCCCAACTAAATTCTATTTTGTTTATTTCGCTCTTCGGAGAATAGAATTTTGTTAGATACCGGGACCATACGCCGCTGGACATGGGGTGTGTAATAAGTATAAAGGTCGCTATGTCCACCGCCATATGCATGCCATCTTCGGGGTGGTTACAATTATTCTGTACTATTGAGTTTATGAATATTGAGTTCAGCTCCACCCGGGGCTATGGGGCGTGGGCGGTAGTAAGCATATTTCATTTCCGTTTCAATCAAACCGAGACTGCAATATTCCGTATGTATCGTGTGTCTACTCTCATACTGTGACGTTGAGTCATAACGTCAATAAAGTGTTGATAACATCGACGTCATCCGCCGATTAAAACTAAAACATTTCGCTTATAATATACTGTACATTACCTTATTTAAAATGTAATATATCTAAATAAATTATTTAACTGCTAGGTTATATATATTATAGGGAAATCATTGAGTTGATATTAGTTTTTATCCCGACGGGATAATTCTTCGCGCACTCCTCCTGCTCGTTGATATAGCGCATGTCTTTGCTCATTCAGATCTCGCATTCATTCGAGAAACAGTTCATTGTCAGGAGAGCAACAGTCGAATGTTTCATCCATGTGACGTCAATAGCGAGAAACTGTCAGAAATGACTAATAACCGTTTATATAAAGAGTCAGGTGATACGAGTTATACCTCACGTTTACACTCATGTATAAATTGCCCATACCCTTAGCGTGAAGCAATTTTTACTGTTCACCGGTAAACCACTTTTACTATCACACGAATGTGACGTCACGGGAAGTATAAAAATAGGTTTTGAATTTTTCCAAAAAAACGACACGCTTTGGCAATTGGAAATCGGTGGACGCTTATTAAAATGCAGTTGAAGTTATGTCATTCGTAAGACGCTTGGTTTTCCAAATGACAATAAACAAATATGGCGAGCAGATTCGCGACAGTTTCGGAAGCGTATTTGAACACCCTGGAACTGGCCATTTTTTGTTCGGTATAATCAAATAAATATTCATCCCAGTGAGGATGACAGTGGATATTGTCAACCTTTGGATATTGTCAACCTTCGGAAAAATAATGTCAACCTCGGCTTCGCCTTGGTTGACATTATTTTCCTCAGGTTGACAATATCCACTGTCATCCGCCTTGGTTGACATTATTTTTCCTCACTGAGATGCAGTATTTATATAATATAAACTGTTTAAGACTGATAAAAGTAGATGCTACAGTCGAACAGGAAATGTAGATTTCACAGAACGCAGTCAAATATTACCAAGCATGGACAATAGATATTTAGAATTAAATTATGTGTAATCACAAATATAAAAGGGTTGATCATAGGGGTACCGCATTGGACAGATGTGTTTCCGCTGTTACCTATATATTTTTTAAAAGGTATGTCAATGTCATCAGGTAAACATTGAATAGAAAGAAACAAAGCAAGATTGTCTGAACATATAATGATTAATTATTAATGATGTCGTTAACAACAACAACAAATTCAATGACACGTACAAATAAAGTTACACCACAAGTCATGCACTACCATTATCGCAGTCTTAACACCAAACCCAATCAATAGTTATAGTGGTTCTATCTCATCAATAATAATGATTCAGAGACGAAGTTTATTTATTTAATTGACGACCATTCAATAGTCTGTACGTCAGACATCGACTACATTAAATGTAATTTCCAAATGTGTTTCATAAAAGCAGAGCAGTTTTGTACAAAAGAGTGACAACCCACTTTTCCTGAATGATTGTTGAACTTCATTTCTCGATGAAAAACACTTGCTACTTGAGCATAGCTTCCACAAACAAGACAGCGCAGAATTGGTTTGGCATAATTGTTTTATTAAATGACATCATCGCCGCCGTTATGGCGGTCATGTGCAGCTTCCCGAATGTTGCCGTAGGAAGCGTGCAGTCATTCAGTCATTGTGTTTTTTTTATTAACTTTCAAAAGAAATTAACTTCTTAGAAAGTAGTCTGCAATTACGTCATAATTTGTCAAATGACCATGTCTAAAATATCAAAATGGCGATCAGAATTCAACACCGTGAACGAAACCTCTAATGATTTGAGGTGCTGCTGATTGAGTGGTAAACAATCGAACGAAACACCGCTGACTTTGGAAATGTTTGATGAATTTAGGTTAGTACTTTAATTTCAAGTAGGCTGTTTTTTGTTTTTTTTTCATAAATTCTTTATTATTTACAATAAAAAACCGGTGGTGTAAATTGCCACCGGACGACACTCGTGCACATATAACATAGAAAATCAGTCAAGAGAAGAAAAAAACTCACTGGAAAATAGTTCAGCTAATTCTTCATATCACACATAATTATTGTACTGTTCACTGTTCATATCACACCGTCACTATTGATTGTTTATAATTATTACGCTTTTCTCTAGTTCATGTCACAATATCACTGTTCATGTCACAAATCACATGTGATTGTCCACGGGTTAGAAGAGTTCACGTTTATCATTGGAAAAAAATCAGTGAGTTGCATTTATATTAATCTTAACCAATTCAATTGAAGCCTAAGACGAGTATCGTTTACAATATATGTTAGTAATTTTGTTGAGAACTTGTAACTTAAAGGCAGTTTTACTGAAAATAAATGTAGTCACGTCTTATATTGCATGCAACCTTAAGACAAAATAATGGTTTAATATTTTAATAATGTTTGATTAATGTGTTAACAATGTATTGTCACATACGGGATTGCCTTATATTTGACACCCCATGAAGGGCTCAACGACAATCACACCTGCGAGAAGACACCGCATAACAATATATATATATATATATTCAGAAATGTAATATAATATTAAGGGTATTTATATATGCAGTTAATACACTAGTTACAGATCACCTCCATGCGTCCGCCCGCGAAGTATGCTCGGTGTGCGTATCATGACTTCGCGGCCGAAGGCATAGATCTAATCAAACCTCAGTGCCACAAAATGTGAAGAAGGTCTACAGTGGACAGAATAGCAAACAACACCGACCAATAAGTCCGACGCCTGCGAATAATAAGAAGGACCATCCGCCGGATGCTTCCCGCTAAGCTGCCAACCTGAATGCATGTATGTGACTAAAAAAAATAAAATATGTTTTTGAAAAGAAAAAAATAATAGGGAATAGAGTTCTCAATACACATATCATGGTTACGTTGTCTGCAATTCAACAGCAATACTTAAACAAACATACCTGAAACGAGAAAGAAAAGTCTAAATATTTTGTTTTAACATATAACTGGATGATTCCTAACAAAATGAATGAAAATGGTTCCAATATTGGATTACATATACATATGAATGAAGATGTATGATATTAACTACAATATATGAGGTAATGATTCCAAAGCTGGATTACATAGTACGCTGAAAGTGATATTTATATAATAAAATCATTAATTATCAAAAGAGACTGTAGCAAAGTATGTGTGTATATCGAGGCAAGGATCAAATGTTAATTCATTTGTTGTAATATTTATAGTTCCGAAACTGTTATCGCACCAAAAATGTGCAAAGTCAGCAATATCCATTCTGGCCAAATCAGAGTACATCCTATATTTAATTTTATTGAAAAACTTTTGAACTAAGGAAAATGGCGTAAACAATTTATTTTCATGTTTTGTAAAGTTTCTACAAGTCCAAGTAGGCTGTTAAAGGGACACATGGCAATCTTGAGTTTTATCGAAACATTAAAATTTGCTCCTCAATTTAGATATCCTGCGGCATTTTGACTTTAAAACTGCTTGCATATGATTAAATAAAAAATTGAGATTTCAATTTTCTTCACTATTTCACCAAATTGTTAACATATTATTGATGCACTATTATAAAAAGTTAGTAATATGTAAAAATAATTTGCTTTGAACTATTCTAACAATTACTATTAATGATTGAACAAATGCAAGTGAAAAGAAAAACTAACGGGACGCCATGAGTTTTTAAAAAAATCAAGATTGCCGTGTGTCCCTTCAAGAGCTATGAAATTTTGAAAAGTCATGGTAAATAAGGACAAACGCTATACTGTAGCCATTGTGGTGTCCATTTTAAATGTTTTGACAGTGGAGTTTTATGGCAGCGTATATATGTTATTCTAGGTCTTTGCATAACTGTTACCTCGATGATATGTTTATTATTTCTGAATTTATGGAAAGGTGCATTTATACATGTGTGTTCAACACAGCTTTTAACGTTTAATATCAAAATGCGATTTCCCACTCAAACCAAATTCACCAGAATGGGAGACTCATCCAACATAAACACAGCTCATCGTGGAACTTGACGCATACGCATTTGAAACAGTTTTCAAACGTGTTATCAGTTAGATTATAATAACTGTATCGCCATCAGCCTGATCGTTAGATTCGGTCCCGATTGGACATGAGAAATCGCTGTAGCGAGGGCATAACCATATTTAACCATTATGCGCAATATGTGTCCACAGAAGAACGAGAAATGCACTGAAAGAGAAATGCACTAAATCTAAGAACAAATAAGAACAAAATATCAGCATATAATGTGATATGAACTGCATAAACATGCACCGCACATAATGATGACTGTACTGAACATAATGATGTTACAATTGCGTATAATGTTTTAACCACTGCACACAAACATACACATAAATTCTCATTTTAAGACAGTCGTTTTAATTCCATATATAGATATTATAAAATCAATGGAGTCTAATAACAACACTTCATAGATGACACACTTAGTCATTTGGTAATATGTAGAACAAGAAAAAATTATAGGAGATATGATGTATAATGTGAAACTCACAACTTTTAGAAAAGTATGCTTGAGTGTCTGTAATTTTCCCAAATGAAGTTAACTTGTCCGTATTAATCCGGTGTCAAACTAGGTATTTTCAAATGAATTTCATTAAATAACATAAAAAACATCCAAATGAAAACGAGTCCCAACAATGTTTCTCTTTGTTTTGAGCTATCTCTGGCATATAAATTTATTATTGATTTATTCAATTTATATAACAATTGATATTTATATCATGTGATTTACTTAATATTATTATTTATAGATAGTGACTTATAGGTCCGTTGGGCAGGGTGCTTAATTTTCAGTTATTTCATATATGTTTGATTTTAAATTGTATATGCACATGTCACTTTAATTAACTATTTACTTACTTACTTACTTACTTACTTATATGAGACACGATTTGGGTACCAGCATCAGTGGTGAAAGCTGAACTTGCTAAAACCGTCCGTATTTACCCAAATTACGACTAAGAAAGCAAAAGTAAACATTTGTAAATAATTCAAAGTTCGTAACTCTGTTGTTTCTATTCGGACTTGGCCAATGTTTTTGTCCTTGCCTCACCCTAGATCACTTATATAAAACAAAACGTTTGAAAACCTATGAATATGGGGTAAGTTTACAAAGAGTGTGGTGGAGAGGTGTTGGTGGTATGGTGAACTGGGGGTAGAGATGGGTGTGTGTTAAATATTGCTGGTCTGTAGTCTTGGCCAAGCATTCATTTATATTAACAATCAGAATATGTATAATGGTAAAGATTATATGAAAAACTAGCTTCATATTACCAAATCAAAATCTATTAGATTTATTAAATCTAGGGTCATAACACTGGTGTTTAATTTTCGATAACGAATGGTTTTCGAACTTACCTGAACTTTTATCGATATTAAGACTTTAACGAAGTTTAGTCAAGATATAGATGCTAAAGTGTTGACAAGGCAACAGATAAAATGTTCTCATTTAATAAAGGGCTATTAATCTAGTGTTTATTTGTTGACTTAAGTGTGTTTTGTTTTTAACTAAAGAAAAGAGTATGATAATGGACCTTTGGAAACGGCCGAGCACGACCCATACGAAATATTGCAGTCTCGGTTTGATTGAGACTGTTCATGAGCGGTAATTCGAGCTATTATCAATATTAAGATTTTAGCCAAGTGTGGTAAAGAATGTTTGCGAAATGAAAGTGCTAGAGTGTTTGTTCGCAGGGTAAAATATAAAAGACATCATTCTTCATAAATATCAAGGGCCATAAATATGATGTTTATTATTTGATATTTTTAATTTTCAATTTTCTTGAAGCTGTTATCTATATTAAAGTTCTTGCCAATTTTGGTTAAAATCGGGTTCAAAATAAAGGTGCCAGAGTATTTAAAAGGCAAACTTAAGCTCTTGGCCAATATAGCTAATAAAACATAACAAGATTGTCGTGTTCCCAATTAAGACACTGCCGGGAGAATGTAAACCTATTTGCAGTAGTTTAAAATTTCGAGAATTCCGAAGTGCTTCTCTACCGTTCTAAACCACTAAAATATTTTTCACACACCAATACAAGATCAAAACATATTTCAATCCTTATATTTACATTTTTATTTGTATGACGTGTTGCCAAACATAGTAGATTAACTAAAAGCGGCCATTTGGAATTACTGTTGGAACGGCGACGTTTGCAATGACTAAATGTACGCATTTTACAGCAACATTCGGGAAGATGCGTTGACATCATTGTAAAACGATTGTGTCAAACGATGTCATGTCCAAGTAGCAAGTGTTTTTCATGGAGGACGAGTGCGGCAAAATGTGCGGAAGAATGTGAATTGGTTTACAGAACAAAAAGTGGATATAAAAGTCGAACAGGAAATGCAGCATGCAAGGACCACAGTCAACCACAAGCACGCACCACAAACACGCACTAGAAACAAACAACCAAACAACAACTACAAAGATGATTAAAAGGCAAAATATGACATCGAAAACATATCAGGGTTGACAATAATACCGCCTTGGATCGGTCCGTGGCAAAAAAAAGTCGTTACTCATGAACAGAATCAATCATATCGGATCTGCTGTTAGCAGTGGGTCAAGAGATGTGAATGTTTTATATACCTTATTACACTAAAATTACAATCAAGTTGTTTACTATTTGTATCAGCAAAATGTTATGATAAGGCATTATTTTATTTAAATCGTAGGGAAACTATTTGTCGTTATGTGGAACCACATACCGTTTACAATATATAGGAATAAAAATAATACGCATCTCGATGACTCAGACATAACTAATACATATTATTCAGAAATGGAAAGCGTCTCCGTGGCCGAATGGTTAACGACGTTGCGTTGTAAACCTTTGCCTCTCCCCGCTGCGGGTTCGAATCCCACTGGGAGCTCTACTTATAAGTGAGGAAGTGTCAATTCTTACGGATGCAGGGAGATGTACGGTACTGTTTCTACCTCTGCAAAGTGGGTGGTCTGCCTCCACCACAAAAAAGTCGACCGTCATATATAACCTTACACGTGTTGAAAATGACGTAAAACATCATACAAAACAAAAAACAAAATATTCTGAAATGGAACTTATTAGACTCTATATATTTCCCCTAAGGGAATTCCCGAGCTGTAATCGTGATGTCTCTCTTTTGTACTGTACCAAACTGATCTGTTTTTAATGCTGTCGATGTCTGGCGTACAGACTTTTGAATGGTCGTCAATCAAGTAAATTTACTTCATCTGTGACTCATTACTATTCATGATGAAGAACCGCTGTACATATTGATTGTGTTTGTTGTTAAGACGACGTGATCTCTGCCTGTGATAATGGTGGTGCCTTAGCTGTGGTGTGACTATTTCTATTTGTAAGATTCATTGAATTGTTATTGACGACATAATTAATGGGTATATATTACTGCAATCTGGTGTTGCTTATTTCTATTGGATATATACGTAATAAACATCGAGTCGGACATGTCTAAAAGTATTAGGTGTGTAGCGGTGAGTTTTAAAAAGCCAACGGCTTCTTTTTCCACGCGGTGCCATCATGATCAACCCTTCCGTGTTTATGTTGACTCAAAAAGTTCTAAAAACCTTTATACATGTTATATGTTAAAAAGATGCTTGTTTAAAATACTGCGTTCTGTTCTACTTTTCCTGTTCGTCATTTGCATCTACTTGTACATCATCGTTAAGAGTTTATTTATTCAACGAACATTTCGCATGTATGTTTTTTCCCCGTGCATTTGCAAAGAGGTCAAACATTGTCCAATCAATAAGTATATTTCTCGCCACATTTCGATATTGAACTATTTTTCTTCACAATATCAATGAGTTAAACCCGAAATGCGTTGCAAAATTATCCCGAAAACGCGTTTTAGGCGTTTTATATTACTCAGGGATTTTTTTACTATATAGTATATGAACAGTGTTTTATTTAACGTTTATTGTGTACACAAAAACAACAGTGACGTGGTGGATTATTTGTTTCAAATAAAACGTATAGTTTTATTGTTTATATTTGTACTGCAATAACACAAAACAAAAGATACTAGAATATAACATTTATTAACGTTTCAACAACTGTATATACAATTAAACACAGTAACGCACATACATGAATTAGTTAAAAGGTTATACACACATCTGACATCTGTGAGAGACGATAAATCACTACGAACTCATGAAAAAATCGCAATGAAAATAAATCCAATTCAATGTAAAACAGCATATGTCCTCTACCTATTGAGACGTTACAAAACATTTTGGTTGATATGATTCATGCCAGTCAAATAATTTAATCAAATTATTTTCTTGGGAGAGACGTGTTGTGCTCTGTTATTTGGACTAGAGCTAAATATATGTCACTACAACAAAGATTTGTTTTAGAGTGTTCAGAGCAATGCAGTATTTATTGAATGCAGCTGATCTCCCATAGGGTGTAATGTATGTTCTTATATACATGTAGACCTGGGTACGTTAAATACTATTTTCGATTCGTAACCACGTTTCATGATAATGAAGAGTATCCATTATAACGAAGGCAAAGCGAGTTTATGTATTCGCCAAATCGCTGCACAGACGGTCATCATAGAAGTTAAATGTTTCTCTAAAACAGTGGACAGTACGATTTGTACATTTGTTTTCATTCTCAGCTTTTGACGTTCAAGATCCAAGATATCCTACGTAAACGAAATTCAACAGACTATGTGACACATCCATTATAAACACGACTCATCGGAATTTTGACGCATGCGCATATAACCCAATTTTCAAACACGTTACGTAAGCGTATCTCTATCAGCCTCATCGTTGGGGTCGGTCCCGAAAGGACATTAACCACCGCTAGAACGGGGCATAACCATATATAATCATTATGAAGCCATTCTGATTGGCGATAGATAATCAGTTACTCGAAGTTATACATTGTGGGTATTACCAAGAAGAGTTTCATTAACGATTCTGCCATACCTAATTATATTATGCAGGAAACTAGTATACCTAAATTGGAACTTAATAAAGATGGATCCTTCTCAGTGGAACGGTTATAAGTTACGACAAGCTCAATGTACGTTATCAGTGTAGCGTAACATCTCTTTGGCGAGACGGTAATAATGTTTTTGAGCTTATAATAAGGTTATTCGATTATTTTTTATTTCCGTGAAGTGAACACAGCAAGTAGTATTTGTTTCTATATGACTTGACCTATTTGTCATTTTATTTTTCGGATATATGGCAGTCTTAGTGACTGTCGTGTTATTCTTTAAGCACTATGAAGTTGAACTCGGCAAAATGAATAATGGTTTAGTAGAAACAAGGAAACAGCCGAACATCCAATAAACGAGGTAAAAATCAATCCTTCTCCAAAATGTGATTCTCGGTTGAACGTTTCCATCTCTGGTGGATCGGATCAATACTATTATTATAGAACTAAAATAATAATGATACGTCTTGTTGCCAAGTATGAGCTAAGAACCAGTTATTTACGCCATAAACAGTCGGCAGATTAATTGATTGCCAAACTTAAATGCATTCCCGCTGAGTCATTTTATCATGCAACTAATGTTTCTATTATACAATAACAGCTACTGTCTACTAACCTAATATGTTCCGTCCAACTGCTGTATTATGCTACTGGCTACACGCGCTATTATTCGATGACTTAAATAGTCAGGAATCAGTCATTTAAACTACAAATTTACACAATATTTGTTATATTTATCAGAAATACAATACACCAAAAAGAAAGTATTTTGCATTTATTATCGATATATGAATATATTTAAATGCCGAAAACGTTTTTTGCCAAATTTACTTCCCCTGACAAACTATCCTCCGGCAGCAGACGTAAACTGTACATTTCCATTGTTTTTCTGGTAAATTATGTTATTTAAAACAGTTGCATGATAAAAACAATCCATGGTTAGTAACTTAGAATTTCAGTTGTATTTTAGCTCGTGTCGAAAAGTGATAAATACTCGCCAGAGGCTCGCATGATCACTTTTCGTACACTCGCCAAAATACAGATGAAATTTTAAGTTACTAACCATGTAATTCGTATATAAGGATACGTTACATCTCTCCATTACTCCGATGCATAGGTCAACATTGAAATACACTCAGCACAAAACGCAGGACAAACTAATGTTGAGCTATATTAAATTGCACACTTCCTTTTTCAAATAACATACAATTACGTTTCAGAAAAATGCTACAACATATTCCATTTTGTTTTCATGTGACTTTTTTTTTTTTTTCTATTTTATTACAATTAGTCTAGCTTAAAGGGACACTGTCTGTAAGTAAGCTGATATTGAGCATAACCAAATAAATGTCTGACTTTTATTCAGTAAAATGTATACATGAAAACAGTAGCATAGACCCAAATAAAGATGTAGTAATACATTCGTGAGTTTGAATTATTTTTTTTTAATTATTATTTATTTACTTTTTATACTGATCACGTGACTGCCATTAGTGCATTAGGTTTTCTACATAGTATGTATTGTGAAATGTGTATGGCCCGCATAGCTCAGGTAGGAGCGACGTCGTCTAATACGCGCTCTTATTACCCGTGAGTGTAATTTTAGTTTGGGCTGCTGGTTCAAACTCGCAAAGCGGTAGTTCTTTTTTTTGTACCGCGATTGAATTCCGTCAAACAATCTTGCTTTTAATTAGTAAATATTCAATACTGTTAGTGTATAATGTTTGTGAACGTAATTAGTGTGTGTTTTATAAACTAAAAGTTACGGACATTGTCCCTTTAAATAAATAGCCGTATTTAGCACTTTCATGGCATTTTAATACGGTTACTTAATACACACCGATTACCGAAGATGGCCTCAGTATCTGGATGATGATATACTATACATTGACAAACCTTTCGTTTATTCTATAGTGAATTTTATTTACCGTGAAAAAACATTACTTTACAAAGCTAATACTTCTGATACCGTCGCTCCTTTTCTTAATTTTTATCTCTCAGTTGAAAAAGGAGAAATAATAAGTTATGACAAGAGAGAAGATTTAAATTTCGATATTATTAATTATACCTACTTAGCCGGTGATGTTCCAAGAGCAACATCGTATGAGGTATAAAAAAAAATATGTTATAGTAAAATCTGATGAGACAAGTTAATTGGTCTACAAAATAAAATTGTTCCCATTAATTACTTCTCCTTCCAGTGCACTTAACAAACATAAGCCCAAATATGTTCTCCGGTTATATAACTATACTAAAAATGAAGGCCCTATCGTCTTAACGAGGTACAAGTTAACGGACGGACGGACGACGGACGTCGGACTACGGACGACGGACGTCGGACTACGGACGACGGAAACACACCATCCCATAAGCTCTACTGGCCAAGTTTCGAGTATGTGGGGGAGGGCGGGTGGGTGGGGTAGTAGGCAGAGGGAGGTGGGGGGGGGGGGCGTGTGCAACATAGCTTTATGTGTAAGAACTGACCAATATGTAACAAAAAACGGGCGTGGGTGGGGGTGGAGCGGGAGGGGACCGGGATGGAGGGAGCCCATGGCCCAATATGGGTGAAGTATGAATAAAATGCATAATGCTATAAGAAATCCCAAAACCAAAATTATAGACATACACAACAGCTTACCTAGATCTGCCTTTATTGTATGGGCAATCACAATTTGGGTTCCATGGGAGCCCAGAATTTGCAGAGGACAAAATGACTTACGCAACCCTTTACAACATACTATAACGAAACCAATTCCCAAATTTGGTTGAGCTAGGACAAGAAATGTAAGATATATATAGACCTGTAAACACAGCAAAAACGCAAAATTTTATGTGAAATAGACACATTTTAAGGGCTATTAGAATTTGGGTTGCATGGGAGTCCAGGGGTTACAGGAACCAAAATTACTTAAGCAGGCCTTAAGATAATGCTATAAGGAAGCTCATGGAAAGATTTGGTTGTGCTAGGATAAGAATTGTAAGAGAAATAGACTTGTAAACACAGCTTACACGCAAACATTGATGTGGGACGCCGACGCCGAGGTGATTACATTTAAGCTCTTGTATTTTTCGAATAGTCGAGCTAGAAAGCAATAGGCACAACTAGAAATCATAGCAATGCTTCCTGCTAAGTTTCGTCAAATCCAACACGGTGTTAACAAAAAAAAAAAGATAAAAAAACAACAACAAAAAATGACATTAAAAAAAAAATTAAAAAATAAAATAAACAAAAGCAAAAAATAATATATATATATATATCAATAAAAAAAAAATTAAAAAAAAAAATTAAAAAAATTAAACGAAAAAAATATAACAATATTAAAAAAAGTAAAAGAATCTGGTAAAGTCTGGTAAAGATCGGGCCTGGAATTCACCAACAATTCTTCAAACTATTCTTAGACTTGAACTCAAGTACTCAAATTTCATTCACAAATATTTCCATGACCTTCAAAGATTAACAATCGTATGTAGTTGCTATTTATTAGTATTTATCCTACTTATACATAGCAGCTTGAAATGAATGTTTATACTTCAAACTTATAGAAATATTTGTGATTACAATTTGCATATTTAAGTCAGAATATTCTCGAGATTAGTTGGTGAATTCCAGGACATATGAAACATGAAGGCCCTATCATAATAAGGAGGCAAAATATAGCATTGTTATCTGAATCGAGGGCCAAAACTCCGCTATTACTGGTCCGATCTGGCTGGTTTTCGAACTTGACCGAGCTTTCATTGACATTAACAATCTGTGGTAAAGTTTCGTAAAGATCGGATGGAAAATGCAGGACCTATCGTCTTAACAAGGCAAAATATAGCATTTTTAACTAAATCAAGGGCCATAACGCCGCTGTTACTGGTCCGATCTGACTGGTTTTCAAACTTGTCTGAGCTGTCATTACTATTAACAATCTGGTAAAGTTTGGTAAAGATCGGATGAAAATGGAGGCCGTATCATCGTAACGAGGTAAAAGTTAACAGACGGACGACGGACTACGGACGACGGACAACACACCATCCCATAATTTCTGCTGGCCCTTGGCCAGTAGAGCTAGAAACCACCGAATAACACAAATCACCTACAAAAATAAGGTAAAATCTCAACATCTCGGCAATGGAAAATTATGAATACAATTTGGACATCAAACAAAACAAAACAAGAATATGGTGGCTGATTATTTGTCGCGACACGACAGCACGACACATTTTATTCGATAACTCGACATTCAGAGGGCGCCAACGCGACTGATTTATGTGTCGAGTTGTCGTGTTGGCGGGTATAAAATGTCGTGTTGGCGCTCTTTATTTGTCGTGTTGTCGTGTCTTCGCCCCGCCGGCACGCCAGCACGACTTGGCAAATCAGAGAGGTGCACAGTTTGTACCCATTGGGATAACACTTTTTTTTATACATACCTGAAGAAATTATAATATTAATTAACAATTCTTCTGCGACAAGGATTATCATATGTGATTTACAAACTTCGAAAGATCCTTTGCAATGCTAGAAAAATTATCAAAAGTGATAATGACCCTATCATTGTGCAATGCACTGCGTGTTTAAGTGGTTGACGCATTTACAGTTCACCACAATGCGTTCCTCTTTGATTGTGCGAAGACCTGACATACCGTTGACACTCGGACTACGCCTATATCCTGAAGGGGATGGTAACGTTTAATGTTCGTCTTCAATTTCGTGATGCAGTGCTGTAATCCCTTCATTCTCTTGTTGCTCTGCCTTCTGTCAAGTCATTGAATGTTTGCTTTGTGGCTTTCTATATGCATTTGTCCTTATATGAATATATACATAATCATCCCTGTGTTATAGTTATATTGCCTGTTAATACTGGCTAGTTGGTTCGAGGATATACCACGGATTTCTTTATTTGCTGTGTCCCGTTTAATGAAGATGACAATAGGAGTGAGGTTTGGTGCACCCTAAAATAAGTATAAAAGTCGAACAGGAAATGCAGCTTTCACAGAATACAGTAAACCACAAAACACGCAAAAAGACAAACCAGAATGGCAATTGTAATAAAGAATAAAGGCATATGCCGTCACAAACACAAAAAGGGTTGACAATAGGGCTACCGCCTTAGAACGGTCAGTGGCAAAAAGGTCGCAGGGAGTTTAAACCAGGTTATAGGGTGTAAACTCACACTTTCCCTACTGTCATCCCAATGAAAAGGGACATTTTAAATAAAGAAATCCCGCCATGAACTATTCTCTAAAACCTGATTTAAACCCCATCGGCCGTTCTGCCACTGGCCGTTCCAGTGCGGTACTGTTATGTTTGTGGTGTCGCATACGTTGTTGTATTATGTGTTTCCATTGCGTTTTATGTATTGACTGGGTACTTTGAATGCAACATTTCCTGTTCGGATTTCATACCTAATTTTAACGACAGTGCGATAGGGAATTACACGTTTGGAGATTTATATAGTGGTACAGCCACTAAAATTAGAAATAAAAACGGGCTTAATAATTCTGTTTGTGTTATTTTAGAATCCGGTGCATAGTTCGAAGTCTGCTTTGCTTATCGTTTACCACATCTTTGAATGAATGAATGTTGTTTTACGGCACGTCGACACATAAATAGGTCATATTGTGCGCAAAAATTGATGAAAAATAAAGTATTATTAAAAAAAAAAGAAGTATTATTTAAAAAAATAAGTGTAAATATATAAAGATAAACTATATTAAAAAAAAAAAAAGGGATGATAAGGTGTAATATAAACTATGTAATGTAAATCAACAAATGCCCGTCAACGGGCATATAAACAAGTAAATATATATAAGAACACATTATAATGATTTATATAGTCTGATCTCTTTTAGGAAATCTAAAACAAGACTAAAATCTACAGTATCAAATAACTCTTTCATAGTATTAACATTGTAGTACCTTTGACGCATAGGATCAAATGTGTTTGACCGTTAACGGTGCAAAGCAGGGTATACATTCTGGTAATTGCTCACCTTGTAATAAATATGAATGAGTATAACGTGTATGCCCTATCCTGCACCGGACTAGGATAACTTCCTCTCGACGAACGGGTCTACTAGAAGAACGCCATTCTCCGAGTAACGGTTTAATTGAATGGAGTTTATTGTTAACTGACAAATCCCAAGCGGTTTGCCAAGAGCTACGAATATATGTGTTAATACAATTTTTAAAATCAGTATAAGGTAATTTGGTATTAGATATATGTAAATCTAATGCTGTCTTAGCAGCACTATCAGCTCTATCATTACCACGTATTCCTACATGGCTTGGAAGCCAGCAGAAAATAATAAATTATCAATTATAAGAGAATTGTACTTTTCTAAAAGTTGAAGCACAACTGGGTTATCATGTTTCATATTACCCAGTGCTTGAAGAGATGAAAGGGAATCAGAAAAGATTACAAAATGGTCATCATCAGATTCCTGAATATAATTTAAGGCAAGTTCAATTGCCTTAAGTTCAGCTGAAAAGATAGAGGCCTTGTCAGGCAGGCGGCTCTTTATGCTGTGTTTGTGAACAGCTGCTGCAGCTACCTTATCTCCATCTTTAGAGCCATCTGTGTAGATATGTTGAAAGTCACTGTATTTCGATATAATTTCATTAACTTTGCTTTGAAAGACAGTAGGGTCTGTACTGGATTTGTTATTATTACAAAGATCAAAAATAATTGTTGGAGTTTCCAAAGTCCACGGTGGAATTTGTGGTACTTTGTACTTGGCAATCAAATTTAGGTCGATTTCAGTGTCTGTTAATTTTGGTTTAATACGAAGACCAAATGGTCGAATGGCCTTCGGTTTTCGATCAAAAAGAGGTTCACAACTAGGATTAAAATCATTATCGAAAGTTGGGTTTGAAGGGTTAGACTTTAATTTTATGGCGTATTAAAGAGCTAATTTGTCTCGTCTATGAGACAGTGATGGTTCATTGGCTTCAACATATAGACTTTCGGCTGGTGATGTACGAAAGGCACCTTAGGCGAGTCGTAATCCTTGATTATGTATAGGGTCGAGCATCTGCAAGTACGACTTGCGAGTCGATCCATATACTATTGAGCCGTAGTCCAGCTTGGATCTGATAAGAGATCTGTAAAGTCGCAAGAGGACTTTTCGATCTGCTCCCCAATTAGTGTTTGCAACAACTTTAAGTAAGTTAAGAGCTTTAAGGCATTTGACCTTCAAGTATTTAAGGTGTGGTATAAACGTTAATTTACGGTCGAAAATAAGGCCAAGGAATTTTGTCTCATCCACTACTGGTATTGATGACCCATCCAGTGTTAGATGAGGGTCTTCATGATGTTTACGAAGTTGACAAAAGTGCATACAATTAGTTTTAGATTTAGAAAATTTAAAACCATTTTCATCAGACCAGGTCTGAAGTTTATTGAGACATTGTTGTAATTGTCTCTCGATAGTATTCATGTTTTTTGCACGATAACATATAACAAAGTCGTCAACATATAGCGAACAATCCACACCTGGATTGATGCACTTTACTATACTGTTAATCTTTATATTAAAAAGTGTAACAGATAGTATGCTGCCCTGTGGAACACCCATCTACCACATCTTTGAAAGGGACGCGCTGAGTTATATGTGTTGAAACAACATCATCCTCAGTAGACAGAAATGGAAACCGAGTTCCAAACATAAAGCATTGACGTTGTTTAGACGTCAGGCAATAAATACATTATTAGCTGTTTTATTAGCAGTAATTGGAACAAATTTGTTATGAAATTTTTCAATTTATGAAACGATAATCTAGGTCTCGGAGGAAGTAAATAAGGGTATCTGTATAAAAGTTCATACATGTATCTACGTTTTAGGAATTAACCTTTTCCAAGTAGAAAGGGAGTTCAGGTTCCCAACTTCTCTACGACAACATTTTATACCAAAATCCTCTATGGATCGGACGATTAAGCACGACTCGCATCAACATTAATTACTGAAGGCAATGTTTACGTCGGACTTTAGAAAACAAATGACCACTGGGAGTTCGACTTGTAAGTGAGGAAGTGTCGATTCTTAGGGATGGCGGGAGGTGTACAGTACTGGTTCTACCCAGGAAAAGTGGGTGGTCGGTCTCCACCACAAAAAAAAACGACCGTCATATACATGTATAACCGAACATGTGTTGAAAATGACGTAAACATCATAAAAACAAAATAGAAAACAAATGACGAATACCTATAAAATCATTATTACTAGTGATGACATGACCAGTCAGAGCTTAGCAAAATTTGTAATTTTATAATAGCCTTGCACAATTTTGATTAGTCTGTCACTTTTATAGTTTCTCTTTGAATTTCTTTTGCAAAGAAAACAAGAAATGAGCGCTAAATCGTTTTACGAACAGGTTTAATTACATAGACGAATACAAAATACATAAGTCTGGACATTGTATTTGTATATATTGCTTTTAGACATCTTTCTAGTCATGTCCGGAGATCCTGTGCTACATCTCGGGGATCATCGAGATACCTAACTAGAAATCAGTAGTGTTATTACTTACTGGTCCGCTGGGATCATCAAACCCAATCTTTATGGCTTTTGAAGCAGAATATCGCTTATTGCCAGTGCTAGGAGGCGTGATAAGTGTTGCACTTTACATTACCTCTCATGAACAGACTCAATAAAACCGAGTCTGCTATTTGTATCTCTTGTTTGTGTTTGTTGCTTCCAAGGGATCCCCGTTTCAGTATTTATTGACAATCACACTAACGTTTGTTTAGTGCTGTGTGGCGACCGTAAAAAGTTGCCCAGACTACAATTCAGAAGTCTTACTTACTGGTCCTTTGAGATCATCTGCGAAGTGTGTTACTGCGGCGACAACACCTGCAACGGAAAGCAGCTCTTGCAACCACAATTCTGGATGTGTGTCCTGGGATGATTTGCCTTCATCTATACATTTCTGTTAAGATAGTGTTTTCAGTACACTTATGTTTACCAGTATTACACGTAAGATGTATAGTTTTAATCCGGTCTTGTTGTTGTTGGAAATCATGCTACAAATATAATTTTTATATATATAAATATTTGCACTACTGCTGTTTGGACACCGTACACATGTATCAAGACAGCATATTTTCAGTATGAACCAATTGTATCGAAATATAAAATTGTATATATTATGACACCACAGGACATGTGTCATGGTATACAAATACTCAGTATAGTATCTGAAAACGTATCCTTTGGAACCATACCATTTTTACACGTTTAAATTGTTTGGTTACTACTATAAATATAACGAAACAAAATTATGTAGTTACTGTATAACATTGTCATATATAACATGTCATATTCATCTTGTCATTGTTGTCATGCGCTTTAAAGGTATTTATCATGACCTGATCCTTTTGTTGTTTCAGTTCCTACTTGAGATGTGGCAGAATACAATGACAATGGCTCCTGCAATAATCGAGTGTTTACAACATAATTGATATATTTATTTATGATGTCAACATATGACTTAAAAGGTCTTTAAAACCAAAATTATGATTTTTCAATGAATGTGATTTTTTGATAATGTGTTCAACATGAATAAATTACAATTTTATCAGAATAGCAGTCACATAGGTTCTGCCAAGGACCATCACTTATTAGCATTCTTCTAATCCATGTTAATGTAATAAATACTGAAAAGAGGATCCCTTGGAAGCAACAAACACAAACAAGAGATAAAAGTAGCAGCTCGGTTTTATTAAGTCTGTTCATGAGAGATAATAATGTCGAGTGCAACACGCCTCCTAGCACCGGCTTAAAGCTACGGTAAAAGTATTGATCAGTTATCTGGCAATAGTTTAATCTCCACGCAGAGTTATCGTTCCTTGCACTCACATATATCTCTGCTAACTACAAAATTACAAGATTTTGGTAAAACCAGTTAAATTGGAATATGTTTGCCTGAAACTTATTTATCTATTGTGTAAATATAATTTTCAGAATATCTGCACATTAGATGTTGAAAGATTTGAAATAATGCATGAAAACAATTTAGTTTTAATCGGGACTATTTTACTACAAAAGTAATACGTTCTTATGTCTCCTCAATCGAAACGCATCTGTAAACATTTACATTTCAAACCGAAGCTCGATCGCAGAAAATTACTTTAAAAAATTAACTCATAAAAATAAAAATTGAAATTATTTAATATGGGTCTATATTTTATCTTTGCAGACCACGCAAAAGGATTTATTATAAACATCATCATAACTTTTTTGAATTATCACGTGACCTAACCATTCGGCCTACTTCCTTTGACGTTGACAGAGTCAAATGAGGAACGAGTGTACTCTGGGTAGAGATTGGCAATAGTTATGCAGCTATGCCACTCGGATTTTCCTCATTTCCCCGTTTACTAAGTGGTAAAAGTAATATCTACGTCATGCAAATAATACTTATTTTTACATACAACTTAGCGGTTTCTCTCCGGGCTATCAAGTAATGTTCATAAGATGTTTAAGAGTTAAATTTGTTAATTGATAATACTACAAACAGGTTGGCCATTTACCTTCAATAAAAGGTCTTACTCCAGCGGTATTTCAAATGACATTTCTTCCAGTGAATTCGTGCGATGGATTTTATTAGTTTTTTCTCAACTTTTTTGTTTATAATTTAAATAAATCAATTTTTTAACATCAACTTAAAAGTTAAAACATATTATTATAAATTAATAATTTAAAAGTAGCTGTACGCCAGGTTATTTTCCATTTGGTTTGTATTGTCTTTGTGAATCTGTATTTTATTGATCCTATCAAAATAACATCATTATTTTTCTAATTAAACGTTCAAACTGGAGTATTTGGTAAGGTGCTCTAAGTCATTTAATGCTTGCCTACTCGTACTCTGTATTCCCTTTTTTAATACTTTTGATTTTTTTAAATTATGTTTTTTAATTTTAAGGTCAATATTTGTGTACAGAAGATACAACTATAAGGTGATAATGGATCAATGGATCACCTTGACGGACACCGTGGCCGATGTTGAGACGGTGACGATGGAAAGTCATTATTTTGTACTATAGATTGCATCGTTATACGAATGTTGATTCAATTTTGTATTCATTACGTGGTCCCGCCTTAATTCCATTAAGCGAAGGGAATGTTTATATTATAAGGATTTTATAACGGATATTTCGACAATAAAACATGGTTAAAAATATATTTTATTGAAAAAATGCGATAACCTGTTGAAAACTACCTATTAAATGTTCGAATTTTACAATATGCAAATTATTTAAGTCAAAATTAAGGTTTTATAACATACCCTAGCCAACCCCGTTTTCGTTTCTTTGAGAAGGGGTTGGGTGGGGTATGAAAATTAATACTCGGACCACGTAATGGTTGTACCAAATTTGAAGAAGTGTAACGCTTTTAATATAACATTCTAAGATAAGGTGTCAATGTTTTTATCGAACTTCTGGTATATTGGTTTCTTCTACCAGTTGCATTATATCACAAATGTATCTTGTATTTCCCCGAATGTATCTATGTTTTATAAATTCTGCTTGATCGTTATCAATTACATTACTTAGTCTTGTTTAATTCGTTTTGCTAGAGAGCATGACGTCATTTTCTTAAGGAATTGTCGAGGCTTTATATTTTCTTAAGGGATGCAGGTTATAATTTCTTTTCTTTATGCTATTGACATTAATCCACTATTTATTTAATTGATCTTACAACAAAATAACATATTGTTTTCAGTAAACTTTAAAACAATTCTCCGAATAACCATCACTCGTATGACATATTAATGTTTCTGATGCCTCTGTAAATGTGATTTTGCCTTTTAAGTATTCAGATTCTACAGTGAATATTTTTGAAGTGCTTTGTATTTAGTCTATCAAAAAGGAGTATGATAATGGACCTTGGAAAACGGTCGAGCACGACACATACGAAATATTCAGTCTCGTTTGATTGAGACTAGCTTGACATACCTTAGTTCTTACCTTGGTTTCTACCTTTGCACAGACATAATTAGTAAACAGATAGGAAACATTCCTATCTTAACCAATGAAGTAACCAAAATATCACGTGCACCTTAACTTTTCCTTCTGTCTTCTCTCTCAACAGATGTTGATGAGAAAACATTCAAAAGATTCATAGTGAAGTAGCAAAAGGGATGATAGATAATTCATGTTTGTTTTCATGAATAAGAAATTCTTTAAAAATATTTAAAGTTAAAAATATCATAATGTTTTCGCTTTTCTCTTAAAAGAACCAAGGTTTTGACATAGTCAAATTTTACGTCAAAATACATAATTTGTCCTAAATGTAAGAGAAAGAGCAAACTACTATCATTGAGAAAGAAAATTAAATGTGGATTTGGCATGAATGAAACTTGTACTGTATAAAACCCTTCAATGATATTTATGTTTATAGTGTTTTTTTTCACTGTGCACATGCAATTTAGAATACTTTTGTAGTGTCCAATCTATTTGTTAAGTAGGTATGTGCCTCTATGTATCGTGTGGGTCCCCTTATCTTCCTGAGAAGCGTCAATCTCTACCCAGAGTTGTCGTTCCCTTGCATACCACATACACCTCTGTCAACGCTTAGTAAATACCAAGAATCTTGGCAAGCGATGAAAAAACGATGGAAATGCAAAATGTCGTTATGGCACTAATATTTTTATAGAATTAAATTTATATGAAATGCTTAAATTACAAAAGAAAACATTTTTTCGGCTTGAATGTTTTAAATATACAGTAAATTATGCTCAGAACTATACTGCGGTAGAATAAAGTTTATAATTTGGCATATCACTCCGCCAATCAAAACATTCAAATATAGGCACCACCAAATCGTTCCCTAAGGGTTACAGTTCAGGCGTTTTTACTTTCCAGCACTTTCCAATATCACATAGGTCTTAACAACCTACCGCAAATTAAATTATTAACCTAAAAGTATATCAAAATGTAGAAAATAAGTAATGTCTTCTTTCGATTGTTTACATGTCAATCAGCAGCCGATAGTTGGTAGGTGTCACGGTGTTGAAGTTCTGTTCGCCATTTTGATATTTTAGCTATGGTCATGTGACAAATTAGTCATGTGATCGCAGACTACTTTCTTACATGTTGACAGAGGTCAACTGTAATGACTCTGGGAGAGATTGAAAAAGCGTGTTGCTATCTAACATAATTTAATGTTAATGGTAACAAATAGGTTAACTTTGTTTTACATGTAATGTCCTCTGGCCCGGTAAGCATTACCTTGTTGTAATTAGTCATTGACAAATATAAATGCAATTTAGTTGTCTAGACAAAATAATGTATAATCAGGAAACTGTTAGCATAAAACATATAATGAAACACTCTTGCTTGCCATAGTTCAACAACGGAACTCTTTGGCCATTTGTACTGAAATGTGAGATTGCAATTTTGGTGCTTCTATAATTATAGTTTGCCTCGATCTTCCCTGTCCCCAAACCGAAGAGGTCAGGTCTCGTCGATTTCTGTTACCCCAAAAATCACCGGTTTAGTGAAATCGACGAGGCAAGTCCGATTGCCCCACCGAGATGAACCAAGGATTTATAAAAGCACATCCTTGACTGAACTGACCGAGATTCAACCTCATTTGCATACGTATTGTGATACGTTTGTTATGTCATGCCTTTATCCATCCCACATCGCACGTTATGTGGTTTTTTATATTTATACATAATTCAAAACTAATAATTGGACTTATTATTTCATACCATTGAACTTATCATATCGCCACAGTTTTGCTCAACGTGCTTGTGTGAACTACTTAGGTATAGACTATTTTGTTCGAGCCTCGTGGGACTAGGATTATTTATGTGAGAAGCTATCCAGCTGGCTTGTGGAAACGTCAGTAGTCTAACCCGGGTTACCACCTTCTGCACGAAAATTGCTCGGAGAGGCACCTGGGGCCCTTCTCCACCAATGGTCATATGAGCTTAGCTGTTGTGTGCGACTATAAAAATCCATTTTAATTGTTACCGCGATACTTTAGAAAGTTATTGTTGCTGTTTACCAAATGTATTTAGAGAAATATATATATACAGTTAAAGTCAGACACATTTACTTTAAAACAACTGAAGTTCCGTATTTTTGTTTAATCAAGAGATGTAGCAAGAGATGTAGCATACACGCGCACAGCACGCGCGCACACACACACACGCACGTCCAACCCCACCCCACTCCTACACCCACTCACACACCCCGCACCACACACACACACGCACGCACGCACGCACACACACACACACACACACTATACATACATACATACATACATACATACATATCTGTAACATAAAGCTGTTAGCGAGCATGATAGAACGATGCGTTTCAGAGTTATTGGCCTTGAATTTATAAAACCAAATATTACGTGATCAGTAACGAGTAACGATTGGGTACAAGAAAAAACAGATGCAAATCATCAGGGCGACGCAGAATGTTTTCAAAAGGAGGTAACAAACATGTGTATGTATTTGCAATTTTTATTATATAACAACAACAATGTAGAAATATTTTAAAAAGTATAAAAAGTTATGGCAACAGTAAGCAATAGTGAACTTGAGAACAAAGGCACATACTTAAGATATCAAAACATATTTAAGTGTTTGCATTAATTGCTGATGAATATACATTTCTAGCCTGTTATGAAGATTTCAGTTTTAGAAAGTTGATGTAGTTTGAATTAAGTAAAAAGAAATGTGGTAGGTTTGAATTGTAAAACAAATATCAAAAAGAAGCTGATATGAATCAGTGAAACGTGTACTATGACAAATGGCTGGGGTAGGTGGACATGTATTCGGAAGAAATGGTTTGTAGTGGTAATATATCTATACAGTTTTTTTTCTTAATGTTTGACACTGATTTTGTCATAGGTGTGTGTCACGTAGGGCTGGTCATGAGATTTTCCTGGGTGGAAACCAGTACTGCACGGCCTGCGTGAGGAAATAGCATGCTTAAGCAACGGTTTCAAAGCTGTATCTGTTATAGTTTACCCAAAGAAGTTCACCTTAACATAAAACTTAACCAAATATGCAGACGCCGATCAAGGGATTACAATAAGTCGTATTTTTTTTCCAAAAACATACTCCGCTAAGAAGTGGACCTTAACGGAAACCCTAACCAATAGACCTAAGTTGAAAAAGGGGCATAACCTTTGCAGAAAGCAAGCACAGAGTTATGAAACCTGATATGCTGGGTCATGTTATGATGTAGAACAACTGTATAAAGTTTCAAATTGTAGCTGTAATAGTACCCTAAATATATGGACCTATGACATAGCTCCAATTTTAATCATCAATATCAATACAACAACACAATATTATCGGACAGTCTGTTACCCCGAACACTTTGGCCAGTCTTTTACCCGCAACACTTTTAATCACTCGTGCTCCTCCATATGTCACGTGCTCTCCTCCATAGCCAATACAAATACAGCGCGCCGCCAATGATTCAGTGAATAAGAAACTTCGGGTGATTTTCTTTTTTCAGAAATAATTCAAGGAAAAGGAAAACGTGTCTGACTTCTGAAATTAACTCTCGAAATATCATAAATAACACTTACATGTGTTGAAAATGACGTACAAAACACCATACAAAACAAACAAAACAAACAACCAATAGCCTGCAGGCATTGCCTTATGTCTGTAGAAACACTGTGGATCCTACCTTGATCGTCGTGGTGCATACTCTACAAATATTCCGAATATATATGTCAAGAACATAATATAAAACCATAAGAGGCTATGATTTATCAAAAGCTAATTAATGAGCTGTTAATGTTTAAAAGTGGTTTGCTTAATCATGTTAAATATGCCATGCAAATGTTAACCATGTGTTAATAATGTCATGGGTCAATTTTCCAAAATATGTGCCCTATATTTTGTGGCACATTGGAAAATAGCACAGTTATCGTGATTATTGGAGAAAATCCATTATTTCAGAATTAATTCGCGCACATGTTTTATAGTTTTGATGCGGTTTTTAGCGACGGTAGTCAATGGCAACTTCCGTGACTTTAGCGCTTGAGCTCTTTTATGGTTATCCCTAAAAAAATGTGCAAGAACATCACGGGCACATGCAAATTCGATAAGGTCCTTGGCCCGTATGCATAAAGGCAACGTAAGTAAAAATTATTACTAAAGTCAAAATTTAAGACTTTTTACATATTCTTAAATATCCGTATTAACCTCACATGGGCACTACAAACCATCTATTTTTAAGATATAGAGTTTAATAACCAGTGTTTTTGAGATACGGGAAATATCTCCCGAGGTAGAGAAATGGGCCCCGATATAAGGAAACGAGTGCGGAGACGAAAATGCCCCGATATAAGAACGAGTGCGGAGAACGAGTTCTTATATCGGGGCCATTTTCTCTACCAAGGGAGATATTTTTAGTAGGCCTATCTCAAAAACACTGGTTCTTAAACTATATATTACTACAAGAGATAAAGGTTTAATTTGTTTTTATTTATTATCAGCTTATGGATCCTCTACCCAATTGTTCAAATTATATATTGGGGAAAACTTTCAAAGGTTACAATATTTTGTATTTACACTCAGCTTATGGACCTCTACCAAGATTGTTTAATGGTGACCCTGGAGTCAAATTTGGCCCCACTCCAGGGGTTTACATGTTTTACATAGACTTATACAGGAAAAACTTCAAAAATCGGCTACAAAGACCACATTAACAAATAATCAAAACATAATCTTACGTTGAACACAGTGTAAACCATAAACAGTAGCACATTTGCTTATTATTTCAAAATTAATTTTTCTCAAAATGTTGAAACATTAAGCCAGGTTACAGAAACAACATATACTTGACCTTATGTCAACGTATACATTAAAAATACAATCAAGTAATTTTAATTATCCCAATCATAAATAAAAAAAATAAAAATAATTAGCACTCAGTGTGGTATTATTTGACTTACTTATGATGACAAAATAAACAGTCAGTAACTATGAAACACGATTTTAAATATTTTCCATACAAATAATTCAAGATATGAAAAATCGTTCAAATATTTTCATATTTTTTTTTTCATAGGAAACTGAACAAATGAATAAACATATTTGCATATCAAGAATAAATCATTCTATTTTAAGACTGATATGTGTAATTGAAATTTGATTTTGAGATTATGAATACGCAACAACTGTTTATGGGCTACGATGTATTCTTATAAACATAAATTTCCTGTAATTAAGTTACATCTTGTCGTATGTATACCTTAATTGTACGTATACCTATATCTTGAAAATTTAAACAAAAATCTTCTTCTCTGAAACTACAAGAGCCAACAGTTTAATATTTTGTATTTACACTAAGCTTATGGTCCTTTGACAAGTTTGTTGAAATGGTGATCCTGGGGTCAAATTTTGGCCCCGCACCTGGGAAAGAAGATTTTTTAATTTGTTCCCTATATATAAGTCTATGGAAAACTGCGACCCATGGGACAGGGCCAAATTTGGCCCAGGATCACCATTTGAACATATCTGAGTAGAGGATCCATAAGCTGATAATAATTAAAACAGATTAAACCTTTATCTCTTGTAGTGTCAGAGCAGATTTTGAAGTCTTTCCCTATAACTCTATGTAAAACTGATCCAACAAGGGGCCCCTAAGCTCCCCATAAAAATCTTTTTTTTTTTTTTTTTGAAAAATATTGAACCATGAACCAATTTTTTCCCATTGAAAAAAAAGAAGTAATAAAAAGAAGAAGAAAATATGCCTCAAGTGAGATTTGAACCTACTACCTGAATAATTTCAAGGGGACATTTATCAATTTAAGTGGGCAATAACTCGGTTTTACTAGACGATTCCAAAATAGATTTACCGCGTCACATTCCACTATTGGATAAATATTATAATGAAGTTTAAGTGTAAATCAAACAAGCGATTGTCAAGGTATGCTGTGGACGGACAGAATTAGGTATTTTTTCAATTAAAAGGCAATGACCTCCAGCGTTACTGGGGCGATTCCGGAAAAAAAAGCGCGTCTCATTCCACTATCACGATAAACATTATTACAAGTGTAATGAAAATCAACCTTCAGTTATGAAGATATGGCTCCGGGACGTTCTGTCGAACGGATTGTGTTTGCATTGCAACGACTTTGTTTCGTCCGATTATTTTCTTACCACCAGACTAAATGTGTTTGCGTTAAATGGATTCATAATGAATCATACTGATTTACTTTGCTGTGTATCACTTCACATTTTTTCGATGAATCGTTTAAGAACTTTCATCAGCACAGCCTTGTATTTACTGTATTGCATTAGCTTTTTTTGTCAATTGTATGCATTGCACCTGAATGATTTTCTATTTGCGTCGTATGTTTGATCATTTACACCGTCTCATTTCACATCGAACCGTATGAATTCACTTGTAACGAATAGGAACAGAGTTTACACGTCCGCATCGAATCAATATAACGTCATCAAATGAACTTCCTGACTTGAATTAAACGCGGCCTGCATTGAATGGTTTGTAATGTTTCACATTTTGGGACGGTTATGCTTCCCTATAAAAATGTGTCTATTTTACTTTGGCTGTTGCAGCTTTGCAATGTTGCATTACATACGCCCGTTCTGATAAAAAATATGGACAAAGTGTACAGATGAGAATATATTGAATTTCGCCGCTATGTTTTGCTCAAATCATCACTTTCCGCCGGTACCGGCTCCGTAGGCCTGATGGTTGCCTCGGCAATTCTATTGAAACGTGTCGATAGCAACAATTGTTGTTAGCATGAAACACGTGAAGGAATCGGTGGCACGAGAGAAGAACAAAGATAATAAATTATAAGATGTATCAATTAAACAAAGCCACGCTATCCGTAATACTAACCTTTGAGAAAAGTATAGAAATATTTTTTTTAGTGAGAATCACAATCATCATATTGGGCAGATAATGTCCGCATCTTTGGTTTAAACAATATTTATTTCATAATGTTCACATATATCTATATACACAAATATAATAGTAATGATCTGAAACAAGCATCTTAAATGTGTGATACTGTACGTGTATCATTAATATCATCAATCTGTTTTGATATCAAGAGAAAAACATCAATGACACGTGCTTTACCAGCTGTTAATACGGACAGTGAAGATTGTAGTTGGCAAATTGAATACAATATACTGGGACAATTGATACAGGCCGGTATACCGGCCTATTTTTGGCCAGAATGCATCTCAATTCCAACGTAAGTACCCGCCATCACGTCTGCAATGTATGCACGCTGTTGAGTCGTTTAATCCGACCTGTTTTGTCAAATACGAATTGTGCGCACGCGCCTGTCATTTCAGTTTTCCTC
>JAWPHD010008169.1:0-118570 GCA_037043455.1 Cyrtodaria siliqua
CTTTATTTGACTTAGACGCTTCACCTACTCTTAAAAGAGCACATATGCACAACCTGAACAAATCGCTTCATATTTTGAGATATAGGTATGTATTAAAATAGGCAGAATCCTTTTTCAATAGGGTAATGGTGATGGGCATTCTATTGTCTTTACGTTTTTGTGATCTGTTCATGCCATTTAAACATGCGTTTGACTATAAATGTTTGTGTTTCGTCTTTGAGACTATTAATCTTATTGAAATAACTGATGGCTGCAACATGACAGCTCACCGTCGGGTATGCATACTTATATTGCGACATAAAGGCTAAGTATTCAAAAATTTGCACATAGGAGGGGCCAGGGAATTTTTAACCTAAATTTCTCAAAGGACGCCTTTCCAACCTGATAGGTTTTGTGAGTATTAACTGCCATTGATGCTTCAATGAGTCTGTCTATTTCATATTAAAAAGGCGAAGAAACGATTCTGGAATTGCTTCAGGGGTTCTGGAAGCCTGGGCAGGGAATAGATTCCACAGCTTGTCCCACTGAAATCGACTAATAGCGACACCATTTTGTTTTCCTTACCAGAATATGTATGGCTCTCATTTGAACATTATATGCCAGGAGCGTTAAAATCAACTGACGAATTAAAGACATAACTCTTTTATTGCGTGATGTTTTTGTTGGTTATTTCGACTACTGACAAGTTATCGGACCTAATTGTCACCTTTCTACCCTTGATGTTTGCCCCCACGTAAAGAATGCCAATACAATCGGCAATAATTCTAGGTATGTAATATCAAAACTTCTTCGCTCCAATAGTCGGGCCACTTGAACACACCCAATTTCCTTGAAAAAATGCCCACAGCCCAAATTCCGAGAACCGGCAGCATCCGTAAATAGCTCTATATCCTCGTTTGAGACCCACTTCAGATCACTTAAAATGCACACTCCATTAAAATGGTCTAGGAAATGTAACCAAACCTTAATGTCTTTCTTCATGCCCTCTGTAAGGCGTATGAAATGGTGTGGTCTTTTTGTATGTGACATAGCCTCGTAAAAACGACAATTGAAGGCTCTCTACCTGAGGGATTCGGCTTTGAGGAAAACAATTTAATAACCCCACAATGACTGCAAAGATCTCAATCTGAGGTTTTTGACATTGAGCGCATCTTGTAATAATTTGATTGCTTTTTCAATCTTTTCTTTTGGGATTCTAACAATTCCTTCAACTGCGCCAATTTCTAGACCCAGGTATTGCATTTTTGTGGTGGGACCTTCAGTTTTTTCTTAGTTTATTGGAATACCAATATTGTAACAGACCAAATCAAATGTGTTCATCAATATCTGACATTCATTAATGTCATGTTTTCCTGCAAAAAAATAGTCATCGAGGTAGTGATCCAAATTGTCTGAATTTGCTTTCTTAGAGACTGCCCACTGTATAAATTTAGCAAAAGTTTCGAATATTGAGCAGGATATAGATGATCCTTGTGGCAACATTTTTTTAATCCAAAATTGATTATTAAAAAATATGCCAAGTAAATCAAAATCTCCTGATATATGGGACATAAATTAAAACGCAGATTTTATGTCTTTCTTGGCCTTGCTTAATCTTTGTACAACACCTTTACGGAAAAGTAACTGTATAGCCGAGCTTATCTGATGCCGAGTTGTCCGTAGTCGCCCTTCGTTAACATTTGCCTTGCAAACACAATAGGGACTTCATCAGTAATCGGATCTTTATCAAACTTGGTGTTGATAATCCATATCAATGGAAGCTCGGACAATTTCGGAAAACAGCCGATTAGGATGAGTAACACCAGAGTTATGGTCCTTGTTTTACTGAGAAAATGCCATAGTTTGCCCTGTGAACACTCTAGCACCTTCTGTTGCGTTAATATGTACCAAATGTTGTCAGTGTCTTTATATCAATGAAAGCTTGGACAAGTTCGACCAGTCAGATCTGATTTAATCATAAGTAACACCACAATTGTGGCCCTCGATTTATTGACAAAATGTCGTATTCTGCCTTGTGAACTTGATTTTTTGTTTGATGTTTATCTAATGAATGAATGAATGAATGGGATTTTACGGCATGTCGACATATAATAGGTCAAATTGTTGTAACCGGGTACAGGTAAATGGTGAATAATCGATTTCTAACCGTATGTCCTCGATAGCTCAGTGGTTAGAACGATTTTTTCACACACCTGTTATATTTGGTGGTTCGTCCGGGATCCAGAACCGTGTCTGTTAGCCTGAAACAGTATGAAAATAAGCCGGCCTGGATTTAACTCCACTAGAAATTCAGGGACGAATTTCAATCTGGTGGGGTGAAACACAGCAGTGGTTCTCCTGTATAATTAGAAATTCAGGGACTAATTTCAGTCTGGTGAGGGTGTATGTATGTAACGGGTACAGGTAAATGGTAAATAGAGCCCTGGTACGATAAACCAGAGACCCTGGGTTCTAGTCCCGGTGGATGAACGATTTTTTCACCACCTGTTATATTTGCAATGTAAACGTGAATGTGCTAATGTCCCTTTAAGTATTCCTAGTACAAAGGTAAATCTCTTTAGGGGTATCACTTAGCTGGGTTCTCGGAGACTGAATAACACTTTATCATGATTACGATTTACTGGATTCCATCTGCAAATATATATAAAACATATTCCTACATGCATAAACATACAACATACATTCACAAATTAACACACAACAAAATAGCGGAGCTCGTGCAATCAAAATTATTATACAAGTGCATGGTTCATTTGAATGAATGAATGAATGAATGAATGAATGAATGAATGAAGAATGAATGAATGAATGAATGAATGAATGGTGTTTTACGGCACGTCGACACATAAATAGGTCATTTTGTGCGTAAACCTGATGAAAGATGAAGAAATGAAGTAGTAATTAATGTAAATTTTATTTGCAAAAATGGGATGATATGGTAGTAATATAAACTATGTATATATGTAAATAAACAAATGCCCGTCAACTGGTATGTAAACAAGTATATATATATATAAGAACATATTATAATGATTTATAGTCTGATTTCTTTCAGAAAATCTAAAACAAGACTAAAATCTATAGTATCAAATAACTCTTTCATAGTATTAACTGTGTGGTGCCTTTGCCGCATGGGATCAAAGTCTACAATATATATGTATTTTGGGTGTTCTGGGCCACTAGGAGAATCACCCCAAATAATCTGAAAATCACCACACAAAATTTTTCAGTTTACTGAAAATTAAGTCAATTAAAATGGTTATTTAGCATGTCCCAGGCGCTAAATAACCCAAGATTTTAAGATTGAATTGTGAAAATGTTTTAAATTTGGATGTTTAAATTTTATTGCAAAATAGAGGTTAAATATTAAAACTTAGGTTAACAAACTTTTTCAAAATAGGGGTAGTGAAGATTGCAAGTTTATTTTTTTTTATAGTTATCAAAATTATAAAATGTTTCTTTAATACAAAACAAATTTGTTGATTTGTTATCAAAATTACATTTAATTAACAATTGTTTGACCTTGAATACAAAGGTGGTGGATCGTACTCATACACATTACTAAAACAATTTATTACACACTTTTTAGACTTTTTTGTAAGGTTGCCATTGCTTCTTTTCTTCCCTGCTCCACTAGTTCTTTTTTTTGAGCTTCACTTATTTTAGCCTTTTTTTGTTTAGTGTCTTCTTTTAAACTATAATATTTATCTAACTCATCTAAAATCATCTTAAACTCTTGATCAGATATTTGTGCATCACTCAACGCTTTTGATATTAACTGCTTTATACTATTTAACTTAGCCTCTGCCAAAGTTTTTATTTCATGATGTTTTTGAGCTTTTACATTAAGCTTGCGTCTGATAAAATTAACACAAACACCTGTAGCTCCACATACTATTGCTGCTATTTCCAAAGGTAACATAACTGGAATAACAAATCCAATCCCAGCCATAATAACACCTGCAGATATTAAGGTAGTGTCAATTCCATCTGTAATATTAATACCACGTTTATATTTTTTATAAAGTGACTGACGTATATCTCGCTCTGTAATTTACTTTTTTTCAATTTCTGAAATCTTTTGTAATCTATAATTTTGTCCGTCTTCCACTGGCAACTCAGGATATATACTTGGTGCTGTGGGTTGCTTCATTTTTTTATTAATAAATAAAAAATTAAATTAATTCAATTAATAATGATGCCACCGTATTTACAGCAACCGGACAGGATTTTAAGCAACGTGATTTGTTACTTCAAGACTCCTCATGGTAATATTTACCAGGTGGATGGGGTAAGAGTTCCAAACAAACCTATAATTGTTGTTACGAGCACTGCGGCATAAATAGTAATATAATAACAGATAATGTTGACCACTTGTAGTTTTCAAAGATATCCCGTTCCCTAACACACTTGTAAACATAATCCCATACTTCCTCTAGCGCTACAGGTTCATACTCTTCTGGCTCAGATTCCATGTCTGGTTCTTGTTCTTCCATTTTTTTATCATATAATTATAACATTATATTTTTAAAAAAAAAAATAGTTCAAAGACTAAATTTTTAATATTAAATTATTAAACACATCTTTTAAGGGCAAGCTCTCAATACCCAGTACACTAATTATCATACTGTTATACAATTTTGTATATAATATATTTTTTGTTGATACAAAAATCAAGACAGCTCGTAGAATTAAATTAAATTAATTCAATTAATAATGATGCCACTGTATTTACAGCGGTAGCGTTAGCAACCTTGCATACAAAGATACAACAGAACCAGCACCAATCTCTAAAGGTTCATCAAAGTTATCATGATTGCGTGGAATGATGTGAAGCGTTATACCATAATTTGGTTGTTCAACACCATTGACAGAAACTATTACAGTTACGTCACCAACTAATCGGTCACTTGCTAAACCTATTCCCATAATCCGTCCACGGCGTGTCATTACATGTCCCACATTTGATTCTGCCCCGCCGTTACCAAATGAGAGTATTCTATTTAACACAAGCGGGCCCTTAGCCTCCGCAAATATTGTTATAATCCCATATTTAAGATTATCAACTCTATTTTTTAAATGATTAAACTGGTTAACAAAAGGCACAATTTGTCTATATAAATCTGAAACAATATTTATCAAAGCCTCTAAGTCTTCTGTTTTTTTAGGTCTTGTTGGTCCAAATATACTCATTGTTTTTTTTATAAAAATATATTTTTTAAATAATTTCTAAAACACAACTCATAGGCAAGCCGTGATGATTATCTATCTTGTTGCCATACTCATCTCTGACTTCTATTTTCAATTCAGTAATTGCATCATTCGTAAGACAGTGATATTCAGGATAAAAACTTGTATATACTATATCTCCAAACTGCTTATTTACTACAGGTACAACACCTATAATAGTGCTTGGTGCACCATTGAAATAATTACTACTCGTATTAACTTGTTTCAGACGAACATATAGCTGTTTATAAGGAGCTAAATCAATTGGGTAATCTCCTAAAGTAGTACCTGTCAACCATTTTCTGTCCTTGAATCCCAGCATTTTTGAAAGACCGCTTGACATTCGTGTCTCTATTGACGTTTCTAAAATGGCTTCAGCACCTTGCGCATAAATGGTTAGGGTAATATTTTCATTTAAAATTTTAAAACCTTTTATCAAGTCTTCAAAGTTATAGAGTCCATTTGGTAAATGTTCTATTTTATCTGGGTTTCGTGTCTTTATGGTTTCATGATTAATATTAAACCAACCGATAGTGTATGTAAAACTTTTTAATCCGACGCGCTTAGTTCCATCTCTATTATCGATATACTGTTGTAAATTAATAGAGTTGTCTATGTTTGAAATTGTATGAAACATTTTTTTTAATATATATATATAAAAACACAAATAAAAATGATTTTTAAAGAATTCAAATATAACCCAGATGCTCAATATTTAAATACTTTTAGCAAGAAAGTGATAGATATAATAAATCAAAACATAGTTATTACATCAGACGGTAAAGACTTTAAAGCATCATTTCCCAATGTCTTTGAAAAATACAAACTTTCATACGTCAAATCAGATGCTATAGTCCAACGCTGGGGAACAGATTGGATGTTATTTTGGCAGAATCAGTTGAATTTTGCTATTTGGTGTGCGACCACTGGATGTGGTATTGATTTCAACAACCATCTAAAAGCTGATACTTTGGTTGGATCGTTATTTCGATTTCATGTCTATTACCAAGTCAGAAGAATATTATTTGAGATGAGTGTAGCAATGCCGCAAGACTCAAATTGGAATGCGTTTAATAACACATATAACCAAAACGCATACGAGAGAATATGCAAGGAGTTTAACGTTGACTTAAATTCGGACTGGAGACAGAAACAAAGCTATAATAATGGTCTAGGAACAATTTATAATTACTGGACAAATATTGGTTATCATCCTTTGGTAAATACTGTATACGACAACAAAACGATGAGTTTTACAGTCTATGAGAGTGATAAAACATATCACATTGATTACATTGCACAAGGATCTGAGGCAGACAACAGCTGGTCTACTTTTATACTAGATAGTTCATCTGGATTTACAAGAGCAGGAGTAGAAAGAATCAATGACAGCATAAGAACATACTGCTGGGCAATTCTTGGTTCACAATCACAAACAAGAACTGATATACTTGGAACTGGAACGGCATTTGATGCACAGAAACCATTTTTAGCAAATGTAGAGGACGCAATAAATAGCCCCATCGACTTGCCTATTCAAATTTCAAGATATGAAAACACCCTAAAATATGCAAGAAGTAAAGTAAATTTTGTCTATGGAAGTGGATTGTATATGTCTCCGAGCGACATGGAATTAAGAATTGGAACAATACAAGACTACAATAATGAAATTGTAATAGCAACCGATGCACAAGCATTAGGATTGAATAATGATGTAAATGTAAAACCAGTGCCACCAAAACATATTCAACCTTTTCAAGGCACCACAACAAAGAAATTTTTACCGGAACATTCTGACTTTGATAAATCAATACCTAAAACTGTGGAACATAACCCACCAGAAATACAAAAAATAGCGATTGAACACGAAGATAACAAAACAACTATAATTGTTGGTACTATAGTAATAGGTCTTGCTGCATTATTTATTTACGAGATTTACTAAACCACTCTTTGGCTGCCACATACAACAACCCGGAAACAAACACAAGCAAAGCCCATAGATTGTTACCAAGCCAATTAATAACATTACCTGTTGCAGATAAAAGCCATGATACTATTGCACCAATAACTCCTGGAAGTGCTGCAGCAGCTTTACCAGCTAGGTTGGCAAGAAGTTTACCAAGATTAAGTAGTTGTTTTTTTATCCAGTCTTTTACACTTGATGGATCAGGTTTTGGAGTTGGAACAGGTGCAGTCCCCCCTCCTGTTGTAGGAATAATGGCATCAACTAATACCCCAATAATCATACCAAAGGCAGTCAAAATACTAACAATAGTAATACCTTGCTCCCTAAACAAGGTTTTGATTTTTTTACCCAATGTTGTGTCTTTTTTTAACACCTTATTTATAGTTTCTTTTATCCTGTTTACTTGACTGCGTAATGCTTCTTTGTTTTCACTTGCCGCTTCAAGTCGTGCACTTTTTTCATCTTCAAGGTCTTCGATGCAATCGCTTATTCTTTTTATTTGAAATTCATCACCATCAGTCTTAGCTTGTTCTAATTTTTGTTTTTCTTTTGCTATATCTTTATCAAGCTCAGTGAGCTTTGAGAGATTATTAGTAAGTTCTCCACGAAAGCTTTGCAATCTCTTATCTAAACCTCGTATTTCTCGCAGTGTTAGATCTTCTGGTTGAACAGCAGTTTTAGGATGAGTTTCATCTATTATATTACTCAAATCACTCTCAATTGTATTTACAGCATCTACTGTATTTTGCACATCTTCAGTTGTTGAAAAAGTTTGCATTGGTATATTTTCTCCTTTTTTTGCGAGGGTATCTCTTGTTTTTACTAAGGTTGCAAATTCTTTTCTACCTTGAGCCAGTCTAGCAGCCGGAACTAAATAATCATACATTTTTAAAATGTTTTTGATAAAGCCGACACCATATTTTCCAAGTAGAGTGTCCAGCGCATAATATTTGACTGCACTATTTCCCCTATGATAAGTAAGTGGAACATCATCTGTTCCCAACTGAACTGCATATAACATTATTCTACCTTTTTTATCCTTAGTCATTTTGAAATTTTTATAATCAATTTCGCTGGTATCATCGTTAAATTCTCTATAAAATTCATCTACTAACCACCGTTTATGTTTAAGCTGTGCTTCCGTTTTATCTTCCCCTTTAAGCTGATCAATATATTTATTTTCATTTACAATTTGTCTCTGAAATTCTGAGTCAGGTTGTGTAAATTCTGGTTCTTTTTCTTCAAGCAAATTACTTATAAAAGCATCCATATCTTCATCCGCATCTTCAACATTTGGATCAAACGCAGGATTTTCAAATCCACCCTCAGCCATTGTTTATTTTATTTAATTTTAAAAAATATATTTAAAAAATAAAAACAATGTCGGCTTACGGAAACAAACTCAGCCCTCATAGAAAACTAAGAGAACCTCATGGTGCCAAGGGCATTCGCACAAGTGTAGTAATAACTAATAATCCATCAACAATAGACCAAAACCAGCAACTGCTTGTAAGATTTCCCAATCTAAGTACTAATGATGTGATAGTTCCTCGTACTGCTCGTCTTGCCTTTGAAATAGAACTTAAAAGCAGAACAGACGCCAACGCTACTCTATTTCAAAATCTGGGTAGAACAATTGTGAAAAAAATGACAATAAGAATAAGTGGCAATGAAGTCATGTCAATAGATGACAGTGATATATATCATTGTTATGTGGATTTATGGAAAAGCCCTACTGAACGATTAAACACAGCTTACCAAGGTATTGGTAAATCAAACATGCTAAAACATAGAATTAGTGCGGGAGATGCTTCCTACACCGGAGATGAAGCTATAGCAGCAGCTTATGGAAATAGATTTTGTATTCCACTAGACTTTGAAATGTTAGAAAGTCATATGCCATTTTATCAAGCGGGGCTTGGTGATAGGTTAGAATATGAATTAACGTTTAACGATTATAACAAAGTTATCAAAAGCAGTGATGCTGATGCATCTTATGTAATAAAAAATATCTGCTTGGAATTTGATACGGTTAGTGATGTTGAATTATCTAGACAAATAAGACAGCAAATCAATGGTAAGATAGTATTTATGTATGATCGTATCTTGCGACATAGAAAAATAACAGCAAACAAATCTGAAACCCTTTGGAATATCAACATTGATGTACCAGCACAGAGCATGAAAGGTATTCTAATGCTGTTTGAAGACCCAGAAAGAACAAGCGCAGAAACCTATTACAACCCAATGATTGAAAAAGTTGAAATGACAATAGAGGGAGTACCAAATCAGTTGTATAGTCAGGGCATGAAGGCATATCAACATTGGGATGAAATCAACAAATATTTTGCCTTGACCTCAAAAAGAAACAAAGAGACAGAAATAGCAGCAAGGGACTTAAACTTTACCAATGTTTCTCTTGAGACTTATCTAACAAAAGCATATGCTTTGTGGCTTGACCTTAGAACATGTGAGGACAATTTATTATACGGCAGTGGAAGAAGAATAGAAAACGGCAGTGAAGGCATAACGATATTAATAAATAAAAAAGCAGATGCAGATCAAACTTTAAATATTTATATATATACAATACAAGATGCGCAAATCAATTTCGAAGATGGAAGATTCAAAGAAGTACGATACTAGTTTACAACAAAAATATCCTAAATATTCACACAGTGCCATTATTTGTGGTCAGACAGGCTGTGGTAAAACAGAGTTTGTCCTTGACATACTTGAACAAGAGTATGTTGGAGTTTTTGAACATATAATTATATTGTGTCCAACCATAGAGTGGAACGAGGCTTATAAAAATAGATCCTGAATAGGTGATGTGAAAAACCCAAAAGATAAAAAAAAAAAAATTGTCAATCCCGTGAGCAACGGTAAAGAAATGTTACAAGAACGGTTGCGTTTCTTTTTCAAACAATATGCTGGCCAGCCCACATTATACATTATTGACGATTGCTCAGCCACAAAAGAATTAACAAAGAAAAAAGATATGTTGTCAGAGTTGGCATTCTCTGGTCGCCACGCCAAACAATCAGTATGGGTTATTTCACAGAGATATAATTCTGTATTGAAAGAGTTGAGAGAGCAAGCAAAATGGTTGTGTATATTTTACACCAAGGACAGAGATAGTTATGAAAATTGTTTGAGAGAAAATGATGTTATTCCGACGTTGGAGGAGAGAACCAGAATAAGAAAAGCTTTAGCTAAGACTAAATATTCCAAGTTAATTTTGAGGACTGACCAACCAACTGGTTATTGGGTTGAATATTTTTTTAAAAAAATACAAACTAGAGTTTCCCATACAAACCGTAAACTCAATGCATTAACCAATATCGGTACAACAGCACTACTAATGTTTTCCGGGGCTTGTAAAACATACCCTCTTGGCTCACATATAAAAAATTCTACGCCGTCCTTTGTCACAGAAATTACAGGCGTTTCCTGTGCACCTTTTTCGTACGTTTGTAAAAAATCACTTTCTGAAACACATATACGACATTTTACGTCATCTCTTGTCATAACATCCAGTGCTGTTTTATTTTTGTTATAATCACTATTCTCACCGTCTGTTATTTTCAAATCCATTTTTTCTTATATAATATTTTTTTTTTATTATTACAAAATATATTTTTTTACAACTGTTGCTAATAGTAATACTAACAGCAAAGTAGCAATGTTAATAGCAATACTGACCATGAATATAGTATTGCTAATAGCATTGCTCATAGCAAAGTAGCAATGTTAATAGCAATGCTTGCAGCAAATTAATAATTTTAATAGAAAAAATAGCAATGTTAATAACAATGCTATTAACAATACTAACAATAACTAGTTGCATGAATATCGCAGCTAGTTGTTTTGTATTTTATATTTATTTCAAGATAAAAAATAAGATTAATAATATAAAAATGAATGCGGAAGAACTATTACAAAATATATCGGAACAGACGGAACCAGATGAATCAAAGCAACAAGAAACAAAAAAAGAAAGATTATCAGCCATAGTGGCTGGCGGCGGTAGTCGTCAATATTTGGGTAAGGACATACAACTCACAAACATAGATGGCATGTCACCAGATGAAATTAACAAACTTTACTGCAGATATGAAGCAAGGCTTGGGGCAAGTATGACCAAGACTTTAGGCAATTCTTTTATTAACTTGTATGTGATGGGAGTATCAAAATATTTTAATGTGACAAATCCACCAAAGCTGATAGAAGATTTGGAAGAAGACCCATTTATTAATCATGCTTTGACAAGTGCTTGTTGTGAGTTGTATTACAGATATGGAATGTGCTTAGCACCATTTACAGCAATACTGACAACTGTTAGACATATTGATTTTAATAAAAATAAAATTATAGATAATATAAATGGAGAATCAAGAGAGTGAAGTTATACCTGTTGTTACACAACCTGTTGAACAACAAAAAGTAAAAAATCCAAAACGAGTAGAAGCTGGAAAAAAAGGAGCAGCGGCAAAAAAGGCAAAGCGTTTGCTTCAAGATGTTACAAATCAAAATACTGCAAAGCAAGATGAAATAACAAAAATAACAATAGATGAAGAAGAACCAGAAAAAATCAAAATAAACGTATACACAAATTATATTCCACCGTGTCTGGTTTTATTAGGCATTGCTGGGTTGGGTTTGTATATTTATAACAAGAAATCTGCTACGCAACCTGTAGCTGTGCAACCTGCTGTTGCACCAAAAGACCCGTTTGATTGTTTTTAATAATTTATTTAAAAAAATAATATAAAAAATAATATAAAAAAATGGCAGCAAGTATTGACGGAAAACAAATTGTAAATATGATGTATCACGCTGGAGTGGAAACACTTCTAACTGTTGGATATTCTGAGATTGGCAGAAAACTACTAAAAAGACCAGCACCTAAAGTGGATTTTAATATGGTAGATTTTGGAATGCTGTCTGTGGATATAATGTTAGCAATGGCTACAAAGGATATGTTGATTAAGCAAGGTATTATTCCTGCGGATATTATGAAATAATTTTAAAAATATATATATAAAAAAATGGCAAGTGCAGTAGCAATGATGATCGGTGGCGCATTAACAAACGCATTGGCGTTTAGCGGTTCAAATTATTTCTTTTCAAAAATGGGAAGTCATTCAGATGAGGAAAGACAAAGGCATGACAAAGCAGTGGAACAATTGAACGCAGCACAAGCGGAGTGGAATAAAAAAAGAACAGAGAGATTAGATTTTATTAATAAGCAACTGCAAAAAAGTTCATCATGCAGAGCAGACTTTTGATGATGTGGATCAGGCTATGAAACAGTATTATTATTTAACTGGTAAACATTTGCTTTTGGAACCGGAGCCCAAGTTGAGTGATTTTTATACACCATCTCCGGATCAACAGAATAGAGAAATTACGTTTATTGTGGTGGGCATGGCTGCAACTGGATTTGTGGCGTATAAATTGATTTCATAAAAAAAAAGATATAATTACTTTTAAAATGACTACTTTGAAAAGACTAAGTCATATGCATGATACCTATTTTTTTTTTTGTTCTTACATGGCTTCAATCCAAGTGGTCGCATATAATATGGTGGTTTAGCACTCTTCTCTAATTTATCTTTGAGATGACCAGGCGCCCATACTTCACCATTGTCTAATAATGTCAATACCATGGATGGACCATATTCAGTTTCTACTATTTTCGTATCTGTAATAGTGTATATTTTATTTAGTTCCAAATCTGTCCATTTTTTTTGTGCTATTTTGCTTTTGCTCTTCAAGCAGTTCATCAAATTGTGCAGTTGTGATATCCATTTTTTCTTTATAGTTATATAAAGTTTAATCTTTAGTAGAAAAAAATGGAAAAGATTTATTACAGCCCAAAAGGATTTTGGAGAGGTTACACAGCAGTTAAAAAATTAGCAAAAGAGGCTGTTGTTAGTGAAAAAAAGGCATTAGAATTTTTAAAGAAACAAGCTGTGTGGCAGATTTATTTACCTGCGCCAAAGAAAATAGTTAGACCCAGGTTTGATGTTTCTACTAAGAATGGAGTGCATCAAGCTGATTTGTTATTTTTACCGCATGATACTTTTGGCTTTGGTCGTGGACGCAAGACATATAAATATGCGTTGACTGTGGTTGATATTGCGAGCAGATACAAAGAAGCAGAGCCACTGACTTCCAAGGATAGCAAAGAAGTTGCCAAAGCATTTGAGAAAATATACAGTCGACATTTGAAATATCCAAAGTTATTACAAGTGGATCCAGGCAGAGAATTCATGGGTGCAGTATCGCAATTAATGGCCAAACACAAAGTTAATATCAGACGAGGCAGAACAGAAATACACAGAGAGAAGGAAATAGATTCGCAAAAACGCAATAGAGAGTGGGTAAAGAGATTACCAGAAGTTGTTAAAGCCATAAATGCGGAGACAAAAAAGCCTCCTCCTGTTGAAACAAAAATATTAAAAGATGATCCTATCTGTATGAATGCAAGTGTAAGATATTTATATCAACCCGGGGAACAAGAAGGTGGAAGACGCAGAGCAACTGATCCAATGTGGAGTATAGATATTCATAAAATTAAAAGTTATATGGTGACGCAAGGTATAAGAGTTTATTATTTGAAAGCACCAGCGCCACAGAGAGGATTTGTCAAAGAAGAATTACTTATTGTTCCTGCTGATACTCAAATTCATAAGTTTTTATAGAAACCATGTGCATCAGTTGTAATTCCATCTTCTCGGATGTATCTTTTTGAGTAAAATGGTGATAATGTAACTTTGTTTATTGTTATGCCATATATTTGATGTTTTATTGATCGTAGCATATTCATTTCATGGGTGTATTTTTTCTTGTTAAATAGTGCATCCTTGTAGTTTTTAAAGTTGATATTTTTTTCGATTACGTATTTTTTTACACCCTTTGCTTTTTTAATGAGTTGTTCATCCGCTCTCAAAATAGAATATAGCTTGGGTCTTAATCCAACATACTCAGCTATAGCAACACCAGCACATTCGTCTTTCATTTTACCAAATACTTTTTTGTTTGTATCATCATGCATTGGGTGATTTTGAGGATAATCACTTAGATCATACTCATCTTTCATTTCAGCCATGTCTTTGTATGCATCATCTGTTCTGATGTCTACAAGCAAGCTGTCAGTATCTGTGTATAATAAAGTACAGTTATTTTTGTACCTTTTTTTCAAAGTATTATAATACCAATCATACATATGGTACTTTGATAAATCCAATACTGACATCCCAACATAAATTGGTTTGTTTAATGTTAATTTTGTTTTGTTTACATGTATTGCTGACAATTCATCTGAAAATTTTATACGCCTGTTAAAGTTGGGTTTGGCTATTATTTTTCTTATCTTTTCATTTTCAGAGCCGTCAGTTCTGACTAGTTTTATATCAGTCCGCTTGCGTAAATTTTCCATTGTTTTACCAAACACAGAGTTGTTCATAAGCTTGTAAAAATCTTTTTCAAATTGTGATTTAGCTTTTTTCCTAAGTTCTGTGTTTAAATTTATGTATGATTTCATCCATGGTTTTTCATTAAATTCTAATACTCTGTGTATTTTCTTTAGTTTCATGCCTAAAGATAAATACAGTTCCAGGTTTTTGTAATGTATCACATATTTTTCTTTGTCCCTAAGATTGGGAACTAGTTGTTCTGTATTTATCATGCTATTATTTTCTAACAGATCTGTTTGGTATTCAGACAACCATTCTTTTTTCACTGCTAATCTTTCCGGTGCAAGCGGATAGTCATTGTGAGCTTCATGAAGTTCTTTTGGATATTCTAAATCAACTTCTAGAAAATATCCTTTTCCTTCTTTTGACTCTGGCAATGTTTCTGATTCCACCCACTTGAAGCCAGAATATGGAAGTGGCTGACTCATTGCCCAACCATAGAGGTTACAGGCATCATAATATATTAAAAAGTTGTTTTCCTCGTTAGAGTTATAATCAGCTACATGTGGATTGTTTGCTTTGGCATATCGTTTTGATACCATACTAATTCCACCACGCATACCTTTTTCTATAAATAAGTGCATGTCAATGTCTGTCAAAAGTTCCAATTCTATTTTTGAATGTTTAAGTAAAGCATCCCAAGATAATCCAGGTGCTGTATAGTAATGTAAAGCATCAAGTTTGTATGCACTCATACATGTTTTTCTAAAAGTTTGAAACACATCTGTTAACAGAGTTACATCAGTTTTTAGATATAAATCATGATAGTCTCCAAGAGTTTTACAGTTAAACTCTTTCCATATTTTTTGAGCATATTCGTAATCTTCGGAACTTATACTTTCATCTGAGAGACTACTGTAAAACTTTTCTATAGGCGGTAATTGCGTTTCCTTGAATTTTTCCATACTGTCCATATATTCGTATGGATAAACACCTTTTCGTAAAAGTAAATCTGTTTGTTCCCCAAACTGATTTTTGGTAATTTTAAAATCAGATTTGTCTGTTGCATCAACCAATTCATCTAGAGGCTTCATCATAAACTGACAGCTATCCAAGAATCTAAGTTGTCCGGCACTAAATGAAATATACTTTTCAGCGTTGTTTGGAATGCATGTAATATTACCTGTCATTTTATGTATTTTTTGCATGATGAGATGACTATCATATCCTTTGAGGTTGTGAAATATAACAGGGATAATTGTTTTATTTGGTTTTATTTTTAGTTTTAGGTTGCAGTTTTTATGTGCTGCACCTCTGTATTCTCCTGTAAAATGACAGTGGTCTCTTACTTTACAGTTTTTACCACATTTCCTACCTATTTCATTTTCGCATATCCGACAGTGTGTTGCTTTTTCATAATTTTCCTCATTTTGTTGTGTCATGATTAATGGTTTTGGGTGAGCAAATATTTTATTAATGTTGCTCTTCTCACATTCTAAGTGATTTAAAAACTTTTCAACAGCATCTTCACCTCTGTAAATAACAGGTTTTTCAGCTTTGCCATCATATCTGACAACTTGATATCCAAATCCACAAGCTTCGTGCACACTTGTGATTTCAGATTTCTTTCCAAATTTAATTGATTCTGGTTTGACTATACTTTCAAAATCAGCATATATTGCATAGGGCACAGACATTTGATTTTGATTATTTTTAAATTTTACAGTATTTTTACCTTCTTTTGGCATTTCTATTCTGCAAGAATTTTTGTTGATACCCTCACAGTCTCCTCTGTGTTTGGTAAGTAGTCCTTTTCCAGAAAAGCCGTGAAGGCAACGATCGCAAAAGTAAGTTTGACCATGATGTTTGTTTTGATCGTAAAGTAATCTATTTAAATTTTTAATCCAGCAATAGTGATATTTTGTTGTTATTGTTTTTGGTTCGTTGGGATAATCATCAGGGTTATAGTTGTCATCTATAATTCCTTCTTCATTATTTGGATCGTCTTCGTTCTCTGATTCAACCTCAGTGTCTTCAGATATTAAGATCAAATTAATTCGTTCAATATCTTTTGGTTGTTCTGATATTTTATATGGAAAAACAGATACCTTTTTATTTTTTCCTGTTATGGTATATCCATAAACATTAATAGCAAGATTATTTTGTTTTTCTACTTTGGTTATTTGAGAAATTGGAGTGGGAAAGTCAATGTTATCTTTCTTCAAAAACTCTATACTAGGATACTTTGATAATCTGTTTGTATGATCTGCAGCTGGATTTAAAGCAGAATTTATTGCATGGAATAAACATTTATCATCATTGTTTTTCACATTTATAATTGCTTTCTTATCAGCTACTGCTTTAGGTAGAGGAATATATGAAGAACCTTTTAATGGTTCATACTTTGCAAAATTTAAGTAAAACATAACACAGTGATCAATCTCCAATCCTGAACCTCCACTTATATGTTTTTCAAGGGTCTGTTGTATACAAGCAGATGCTTCATCATAAAACTCATTTATTTTTTCAGAGTTTAAGATTACCTTTGGATCACTACATAAAACGTCCGTTCGAAAGTATTTTTTGGTAGCACCATCATCTTTAAATAAATCTACAGTGAGACCTAATGAAAACTTTAATCCATTCATCTCTGTCAGTTCTTTGTTGATTTGTTTTGTGATAATGGATTTTTTATCACAAAATAGTTTTTGAGGGTCTTTGTATTTATTTACAGATATTTGGTATGCTCTCAAATATCCGCATTTTGGATTGTCAACTAGTTTTAATTTTTCTTCTTTTTCTTCTTTTTGATTTTCTTGCAGCTCTTGGATTACTTTAGCCATTTGTTTTTTGTATTTATCATTTTGACTTAATTCTTTTTTAACTTGTTTTTTATTTTCCTTACTTATTTCTTTATTTATTTTTTTACTTTTTTCTTATGATGATTAACATAAAATTTACTAGGCGGTACTACTTTTTCAACAGCAGGTTGGCTGGTAGTTGCCTCTTCTTTTAAGACTTTTAAAGCTTTATTTTCTTCTTTAAGTGCCTTAACTTGTTCCTTAAGTGTCTTAACTTGTTCCTCAACTTTGGATTCTTTTAATCCGCTTAGTCCTATTTTTAATTCGTTTTTGTCTATTACTCCTGTTTTATACAGGGATAATAATTCTTTTATTGCGTCGCCGTTTTCCATTTTTATATTTTCTATTCTTTACAATAAAAAATTCTTTATTAAAAATAAATAATTATTAGTATAAAGATAAGAAGATGAATACATGCCAGTACTTAAAAATCAGTTCCTATGGTGTTTGTGAAAAAAAGCCTGTTAAAAAATCAATATATTGTAATTATCATAAGCAGAGAATAAAGGTTTGTAAAATTAAACCATGTTTAAAATGTGGATTGGGTACTACAGCAAAGTATCAAATTTGTACTAGTTGTGGTGCTATAACAATTAGAAAATATCATGAATATTATTATAAAAAAGATTATATCAGTGAGTGTTTAAAATTCAGACGTATTGAATATTTATAGTTTAAAAGTTAGTAGTTGGGTAAGTAAAAAAATAAGAGTAATTTTATAGAGTTTGGGGTAAAAAGTTGATGAGTAGAAAAATTTGAAAAGAGTTTTGAAAGTTTTTAACAGGGTAACATAAGTGAAGCTCAAAAAAAAGAACTAGTGGAGCAGGGAAGAAAAGAAGCAATGGCAACCTTACAAAAAAGTCTAAAAAGTGTGTAATAAATTGTTTTAGTAATGTGTATGAGTACGATCCACCACCTTTGTATTCAAGGTCAAAAAATTGTTAATTAAATGTAATTTTGATAACAAATCAACAAATTTGTTTTGTATTAAAGAAACATTTTATAATTTTGATAACTATAAACAAAATTAAACTTGCAATCTTCACTACCCCTATTTTGAAAAAGTTTGTTAACCTAAGTTTTAATGTTTAACCTCTATTTTGCAATAAAATTTAAACATCCAAATTTAAAACATTTTCACAATTCAATCTTAAAATCTTGGGTTATTTAGCGCCTGGGACATGCTAAATAACCATTTTAATTGACTTAATTTTCAGTAAACTGAAAATTTTTGTGTGGTGATTTTAGATTATTTGGGGTGATTCTCCTAGTGGCCCAGAACACCCAAAATACATATATATACTACACATTCCGGCAATATGTGTTTGACCGTTAACGGTGCAAAACAGGGTATACATTCTGGTAATTGCTCACCTTGTAAATGGATATAACGTGTATTCCCTATTTTGCACCGGGCATACATATACTCATTCGCAACAGAAAGTGGACACTGAGTTTTGTTTAGATTTAATTGTATAAAGTTTTTTTAGAATTAAATTATCAAATTCCAAAATTAATATGCCGTGTTTGGTAGCAAAGTTTTTTAATATGCCATTGCCAATATCATGTTGTCATTTGTTTTTCAATAGGTCTAATCATTAAGGGATTGTCGCTTGATAAAGAGGATAGGGTGTAAAGCAAAATGTTCAAAGTGTCCAGTTTCTTTTGCAACTGAGTATATATAAACATACATGTCAGTCATGGCGATGATGCATAATAACGGGACTTTCAAATGATAAACATCAATAATGTTCTTCAAAAAAATAAAAAAAAAATAAAAAAAAAATAAAAAAAAATAGTCAGTTATTAAAATTAATTTAAAAATATATTGTTAAAACTATTTACAAAAAAGGATGATATGGTTTAAACAATAAACTATGTAAATGTAAATCAACAAATTCCCGTCAACGGGCGTGTAAACAAGTAAACTTAATGTTGCTATAAAAAAATATTACAATGAATTATACCGTCTCATGGTCTTATTGGGGTAAACTCAACAACTCCAATCCATGATTTAGGGTTCTTTATATACGGGTATTATAAAGCCTACAATATATACAAACATCACAGTTAACAAACAATTACAACATGAATGACATTGCAGCCATTACAGAAATACATAGTCTACAAACGCGGCAATTGCATTAATTTACCAAATAATTGAGCTCACCAGACAAATCCATATTTACGAAGAATCTATTAGCTGTAGAATATATAAAACTACATTCTCAGTCAGACCTTTACAAGTCTATAGATTACTATTAACATATATTTTAATACATCCCTGTACTGAAATCAGGTGTTTCTCTTAGAGAAGGTAGGCAAAGACTGAGTTGGTTAGAGTTATCATGCCATGCAGTGTTAAGGGTGACCTAAGTTAGTTTTCACTCCTGTCTTTTTACAATAACCAGTTTGTCAAGACATACATGACAACCGTATACAATATAAATAATACATTGACCTCATGATAAATGGTCTCATTAACTTTTACAGTTATTACTCGGCGCCATATAACCTTTTCATGTGTTGGTGCGCCTTAAAACCCCAATTCAGTTCAATTACTCAGTACTGTGAACATAGCCAGTGAATAAGGGACATACATATGAGTACACATACTACAAAGAACTATAGCAGTTGTCTCCCTTGAACCACTATTAAAGGCACGCTTACATTTATTTCAAGAACTCTAAAACAATACTGAAATCAATTGTATCAAATAACTCTTCCATACTATTAACTTGGTAGTATATTTGTGGCAAAGGATCAAATTCTACACAATCAGGATCAAAGTCTACACAATCTAACAGACTAAGTCTAAAACAACTTCTTCCCTGAGAATGGCTTTACTAGAAGGGCGCCACTTAACGGAATTTTACGGAATGAAGTTTATTGTTCACGGACAAATCCCAAGCGGGTTGCCAAGAGTTACGAATAAATGTGTTAATAAAAGGTTTACAATCAGTGTAAGGTATATAAGTAAATCCAATGCTGCCTTAGCAGCACTATCAGCTCTATCATTTCCAGGTATTCCTATGCATGGCTTATTATCAGCTATAAGAGAATTGTATTTTTCTAGAAGTTGAAGCACAACTGGTTATCATGTTTCATATTACCAGGGGTCTGAAGAGATGAGAGGGAGGCCTTGTCAGGCAGGCGACTCTTTATGCTGTGTTTGCGAACAACAGCTGCTGCAGCTACCTTATCTCCATCTTTGGAACCATCTGTATATATATGTTGAACATTTAATTTTATTGAATTTACTTTGAAAGAGATATTGCAGGATCTGTACCGGACTTATTATTATTACAAAGGTCAAAATTGATGGTTGGAGTTTCCGAAGTCCACGGTGGAGTTTATGGAACTTTGTACTTGGTAATAAAATTTAGGTTAATTTTGTGATCTCTTAACTTCGGTTTAATACGAAGATCAAATGTTCGAATGGCCTTTTGTTTTCTGTCAAAAAGAGGTTCATAACTAGGATTAAAAACGGTATCCAAAGTTGGGTTTGATGGGTTAGATTGTAATGTAATGGCATATTGAAGGGCCAATTTCTCTCGTCTATGATACAGTGATGGTTCGTTAGCTTCAACGTACAGACTTTCAGCTGGTGATGTACGAAAGGCACCCAAGGCGAGTCGTAATCCTTGATTATGACTCTGCAAGTAAGACATTATTATTATCTGCAAGTAAGACTTGCTGGCCGATCCATATACTATTGGGCCGTAGTCCAGCTTGGATCTGATAATAGATCTTTACAGTCGCAATAGCACTTTTCGATCAGCTCCCTAATTAGTGTTTGCAACAACTTTTAATTTCGTCTCATCCACTACTGATATTGGTGACCCGTCCAGTGTTAGATGAGGGTCTTCATGATGTTTACGTAATTGACAGAAATGCATACAATTTGTTTTTATTTATAAAATGTAAAACCATTTTCGTCAGACCAAGTCTGAAGTTTATTGAGACATTGTTGTAGGTGTCTCTCAATAGTGTTCATGTTTTTCGAACGATAACATATAACAAAGTCGTCAACATATAGAGAACAATCCACGCCAGGAGTAATGCATTTAACTATGCTGTTACTTTTTATATTAAAAATCAGATAGAATACTGCCCATCTCCTGTTCATGAGTATCAGAGAGGGTTGTACCCATTCGGACACGAAACTGTCTATCATCAAGGTAATTCTATAATGATGGGTAAGCGACCTCTAAGGCCAAGGTCATAAAGATCATTCATGATACCGTGTTTCCATACGGTACCATATGCCTTCTCTAGGTAAAAAAGTACAACAACCAGGTGTTCTTTCTTAATGAAAGTTTCCCTAATAAAGGCTTCAAATCGAATGAGATTGTCGTTTGCTCCTCGGTGTCGTCTGAATCCACGTTGATACTTTGTTAACAGTTTGTTGGACTCCAAAAACCAGACGAGGCGATCATTTATCATTCGTTCCATGGTTTTACATATACAACTCCTTAAAGCAATGGGGCGATAATTTATTGGGTCCGTGGGGTCCTTTCCTGGTTAAGGGACTGGAAAAACGATAGCTTCCTGTCAAAAAACAGGGAAGTTTCCAGTTACCCATACCTTATTAAATATACAGTGTAGGGCAGACAAGCATGATTCAGGTAAATGGTTTAGTAATTGGTAATGAATATCATCAGGACCAGCTGATGTATCGAGCCTTTTTTTTTTAAAAGATTCTCGTAGTTCAGAAAGAGAGAATAGTTTATTATATTTGTCTAGATTTTTTGATTTAAAGTTTAATTTCTTCATCTGACTTGGCCATTTTATCAATATTGACAAGTTTGGAAACTAACTAGCTCATATAAAGTAGCACCAGCGTTATGGCCCTTGATTTATTGTAAAAGTCCATATTCTGTCTTGTGAACAGTTTAACATCTTCGTTTTGTATTTAATATTTACCAATATTTGACAGGTTGTTGTTATTATTATTAAAAGCGCACAAGTATGAGTTGGAAAACTAGACATATCTCAGTAGAAACAGCTGAGTTGTTGCCCTTGAATTATTTAAAAAGGTTATATGTTGCTTAGCGCGTAACGATATGGTCAGCCTTTCAAAACGTTTTAAATACTTTCGGCTCATTTCTACATTCACTTTATCTATATATTATAAAGTTATTTAAAATGAAAACTGGTTTGAAAAATACAGGAAATGTTTAGACTAAAGTATGGAAAGCCGCAGGAGACCATGAGATTATAATTATGTTTTATTATATGTTTTACTGAATTATTATAATAACCACTTTTCTACGATATCGTTATGTTATGATAATATTCAAATCTCTGCAGTCTATGAAAATACGTAGGGGACCCGGAGATTATAATTATTTTTGTCTATATTTCCAGGGGCGGATCCAGGATTTTAGCGTTGGGGGGTGGGGGGGCGTATTTTTCAAATAAAATGATTTACCAATGTGTTAATTAAATCACTCATTAGCCATTATGCGTCGAGCGAGCGAAGCGAGGAAGAATTTTTTTTTATACTGAGGGCGTGCAACAAAATTGTTTGATATTTTATCTATAATAACATGGACATACATGTATGAATAAAAAAAGTCCGTTTTCAAATAAAAAGATTTAACAATGTGTTAATTAAACCCCTCATAAGCCATTATGCGTCGAGCGAGCGAGAACATTTTTTATACTGAAGGGCGTGCATCGAAATTGTTTGATATTTTATCTACAGTAACATGGACATACATGAATAAAAAAGTCCGTTTTCAAATAAAATGATTTAACAATGTGTTAATTAAACCAGTAAATCTAGTTTTATGACGTGTTAACCTTAAACTATTAGAAAAGTGAATCGGCCATTTTAATTTGGAAGCAATATGGTGTATGTCACCTGATTCCCGTGAAATTTGAACCTATATTATGCGAGTTACGGTAGGTTAAACGTTGAAATTAAGCTAAAAAATGTGATTGTAGAAAGTTAGAAACCGGGTACTCTGTGTATAGTCGAGTTTAAGAGATTTCAGACATACTACCATAAAATATAATCTTTCCTAAATAAATAGTCCAAATTTTAGCCCACAGAACTTTTTATTAAAAGAGTTGTGGGTTTTTAAACTCGACCGGGTATTGAAAAATGGCAGGAGTATGGTACAGTTCCAATAAAATCGGACGCTAAAGTCTTTTCTCCTTTGGTATAGTGGTGTTATTTCGAAAACACTAATGAAGAAGTACTTTATATAGAATTATATACATCATAAACGATTTCTGTAAGTATTTAAGAAAACCTGAGTTACGTCCGCTTTTTATAATTCACCATTTATGATAACTGGCGTTTGGTATTTACATGTTTTGGAATATATAGCTTAATTTTAATTATTGCATAGTTGAACACATCACATTAATTACGCTTTAATGCCACTCTGTGTAACTTAATGTATCTGAACAATCTCTACCCGGAGTACACTCGTTCCTCATTTGACTATGTCAAACTTCAAAGAAAGTAGGTCGAACGGTTAGATCACGTGATTACTCAAAACAAATTATGACGATGTTTATAATAAAGTGATCCGCAAAGATAAAATATAGACCTATATTCAATATTTTCAAATTGTTTTTCTATGAGTTATAATGTTTAGTAAGTTTCTGCTATCGAGCTTTGGTTTGAAATGTTAAAAATTACATATACACTCAAGTGATATGAAAACGCAACACGGGAATTTCCGCTATATATTGTATATACTGCACACTTAATTGCACATAATATTCCAAAGAAATCCCAAGATGTTTTTTAAAAAGAAAGTTGCAGTTAACTAGAGAAAGGACACAACTGTGATGTTGTAGACGTTTTAATCACACTACACTATGTAACAAGAACTTCATAAATGTTGAAGTAGCTCTTTGAAAAATTGAGCTAGTTCAGTACTGTATTTAACGTAAATAGTTTGCAAAATGTTGCATCCTAAGTTTGCTCACATGATTGAGCCAAACGCGTACTCTGTGAATAATGAAACATTGAAGGAATACTATTTGCTGTATTATTTGTTGTTTTAGTATTTTTTTCCAAAAGGAAAGGTCTTACGTAGCCATGTACCATTCGATTAAAAGCAGCATATTGTACATACAATATATAGCGGAAATTCCCGTGTTGCGTTTTCATATCACTTGAGATGTATTGTCATACACCATAACTATTCACGTGTAGATTGAATGTATGTATATGCTTTTGCGTATCACGAAAAACTGTAAAGTTTAAGTGAATAAAGAATATGTTCTGTAATGAAATTACAGTAATTAATGAATGAATGAATGGTGTTTTACGGCACGTCGACACATAAATAGGTCATATTGTGCGCAAAAACTGATGCACGATGGAGGAATGAAGTAGTAATTAAAAATAATGTAAACGTATAAAGATAAAACTATCTACAACTAAGGGATGATATGGTAGCAAAATAAAACACTATGTATATATGTAAATCAACAAATGCCCGCCAACGGGCGTGTAAACAAGTTAATAGGAAAAGATTATATTGATTTATAAAGTCTGATTTCTTTAAGGAAATCTAAAACAAGACTAAAATCTATAGTATCAAATAACTCTTTCAAAGTATTAACTGTGTAGTATCTTTGTCGCATAGGATCAAAGTCTACACATTCCAACAATATATGTTTGACCGTTAACGGTGCAAAACAGGGTATACATTCTGGCAACTGTTCACCTTGTAATAAATATGAATGAGTATAGAGTGTATGCCCAGTAAGGAATAAATGGTGTTAACAACAACTGGACGGCCATGTTCTCGTCAAACATTTTGTGATTATCATTAGTTTCACCTTTATTTGCATGCATCGGCATTTACCCAATGTCATTGACCATTGTAGTACTAGTATCATAGTAGTACTAGTGTTGATCTGTAGCTGTTTATCACTTGTGTATCCCCATGGCAGCATTCCCTTGGTTGTGGAGTCTATGGGTTCGATCCGAGCCGCTGTCATTTTAGTTGTGTCCTTAGGCACTTTATCCACATTGCTACTGGTTAATTATCGATGGGTGTAATTGAGTAAGTATATGTTAATGGATACCTTGTTTGTCGCACGAGAGCTCGAAGCTCGTGTTAATGTTTGATCATGTGCGACGTTAAATTAAGCTTAATGGCACCTTAACCCTAACACCCGGCAAATATGTCAAGCATGTTATGTATGCCTACTTTAAACATCTTACCCCTGTGCTGTCCAACGAGGGGTGTCGGGGGTTCAGACCCCACTGGATTTGTTCTCATTTTCTCGTTCACCACACCTCGGAACCCCTGGGGGAAATCCCTGGCTCCGCGCCTGCTACCAGAAGTGATAGAAACCTGAGAAGTGATAGAAAATTAAAGACACGAAGTGATAGAAAATCAAAGACACTCTAGCCAATTAGGCACATTGAACAACATTAGTTCACAATGGTAAACGGACATTATCCCCTAGGACAATAGCACCTAAGCTCAAATTTGCATAAGCGGACAATAGTCCCTTCATGATATTAAACATGCGGACAATAGCCCCTTAATTATTTTGCATATGCGGTCAAAAGCCCCTTCGCACTAGGACATTAACCCCTTCACACTAGGACAATAGGCCCTTCATGATTTTGTTAAGGAGGACAATATCCCATTCCCTAGGACTTGTAAGTAATTAGGAATTGTTGAGATTATTGAAGAGCACCAATATTTATTCCTTCTTCATCTTTCTTCAAAACTTAATAAATAGATAGAAGTTGCATTTGGGATTGACAATTTTATTGATAATAAGTGTTTAATATATTCCTTTAGATTTCTTCAAAACTTAATTAATATAAATATGTAAAATAGACAGAATTTTGGATTGATATTTTGCATGAACAATGCCTTAATACAAATACTTTAACAAGTATTTCATAAAAAAGGAACATCAAAGAAGTTTGGATTGACAGTTTTTATTGATAATTTTACTGATAAGTAGTATTGAATATATTTCTACAGATTTATTAAAGTGATAATTATAGCCAATTAGTCAATTGATACAATAATTCTATTTAGTGTCTAACATGAGATATTATTGGGAAATATGCTTGAAATGTATTTCAAAGTGTATTTATGGAAATTATTTTTATTGTCTTTGTGTAATAAGATTAAAAATATATGCATGTACATGTGTTCAATAAAATTAAAAGAATTCCTGGAATTCATATCTTTATTAATTCACAATGCTTCTTATTTTTATTAATGGAATGTTGTTTATAAAAAACATATTCATGCAAATAAAATTCTCAATAGCTATCGTTTCGGAAATAAGAAAGCTACTTGAATGATATCGGTAAAATTGACAAAAGAAGACAGTCCGAGGGACGGCCATTATTCCCGCCTCTATATTTGACTTTGAAATGTTAGTTAAAAGCGGAAAAGCCTTTATTTCAAAAGTGTTCAAAGGGCATATAGACCTATATTCACATGTCTTTCTCAGTACTGTACCGTCGGACCGAAGGTTCAAAAGAGTCTATATGCACGTGTCCCTACGGCTGGTGGGTTTTCTTAAATACTTATAGAAATCGTTTATGGAAGGACCGAATATGTATATAATTCTATATACAGTACTTCTTCAGTACTTCTTCATTAGTGTTTTCGAAGTTACACCACTATACCAAAGGAGAAAATACTTTAGGGTCCGATTTTATTGGAACTGTACCATACTCCTGCCATTTTTCGGAACTGTACTAGCTACCTGCCAATAAATAATGGAACTGTACAGTACTCCTGCCATTTTTCAATACCCGGTCGAGTTTAAAAACCCACAACTCTTTTAATAAAATGTTCTGTGGGCTAAAATTTGGACAGTTTATTTAGAAAAGATTATACTTTATGGCAGTATGTCTGAAATCTCTTAAACTCGACTATTTACCGAGTACCAGGTCTCTAACTTTCTACAATCACATTTTTTAGCTTAATTTCAACATTTAACCTACCGTAACTCGCATAATATAGGTTCAAATTTCACGGGAATCAGGTGACATACACAACATTCCTTCCAAATTAAAATGTGTATGTGTCGATTATATTTTTATTTAAATTTCAGGTATTTTATCTCACATGAACCACAATTCGTTGACTGTTCGATGTGATACAGAGTGTAATAAACTGGAAAAGATATAAACCTTCTTTTATCTATTTTAGATATATCCCCATTTTACATGTGCAAGACCAAGCACAACATGTATAAAGTATTTAAAAGAACATCATTTAACTTTAAAATGTTCGTCAGTACTATTTTTCTGATTGCATACCAGTTGAAGCTGACACAGTTTGAACGTTGTTTTGTAGATACTGAAATTCCTTCAAATAATCAGGAATTATATGTATATGTACGTGTAGCACAGGGGATATGTATGTTTTCTTCTACTCTTCTTTGCATTGGTTATAAAGTGGAAAATAGTTCCGCTGACTAGTATATACATGTAGTTCATTCACGTTCCTGTATTTAAAGTGACCCAAGACGCTCTTGAAGTTTTCATCAAGCATTCCAATTAGCATCTGGATTTATTAATCTAGTATCATACTATCAAGTATTCCAATTAGCATCTGGATTTATTAATCTAGTATCATTATATCGAGCATTCCAATTAGCATCCGGATTTATTAATCTAGTATCATTCTATCGAGCATTCCAATTATCATCCGGATTTATTAATCTAGTATCATTTTACCAAACATTCCAATTTGCATCTGGGCTGGAATTCACCAACCATTCTTCAACTATTCTAAGACTTGAGCTCAAGTACTGAAATTTTGTTCTCAAATATTCCCCCAAGACCTTTAAAGGTAAACAATCGTACAAAGTTGCTGTATTTAGAATTTATCATACTTATACACAGCAGCTTGATATGAACGTTTAAACTTTAAACTTATACAAATATTTGTGATTGAAATTTGCATATTTGGACTTAAGTCTAAGAACATTCTCGAAAATAGTTGGTGAATTTATTAATCTAGTATCATTTTGACTTTAAATCTTCGTGTATATATTTAAATAGAAACTTGAGTTTCGATTTTTCTTTGTTTATTTTGTAATAGGTTTATATGTATTATCGGTGCAATAACATCAACAATTAGTAATATGCAAAAACAATTTGCTGTGAACTAATTGTAACAATGGAAATATGTAATAAAATTAACGGTATGCCGCGAGTTTTAAAACATCAAGATTGTCGTGTGCCCTTTTAAGGCATGTATAATGCAGCAAATATTCTCCCCATTTGTTGTAAAATACTTACATATACAATTTTATTTTTATTTCAAACAAAGTAACTAAATTATCAATTTCTATATACAATATGCTTTTAGTAGTTTATGTTCTCCTACATGCCAACTGTAAATCTTAATTGTAAAATATCATTGTTAAAATCAGACTATTGAATATTAATCAAGTCAGCTTGTAATCTTAATTACAAACATATTAAGGCTTCACTTTTCAAGTAGAAAATGCCAAGCCAACTTAATTGTTTGTTCCTGTACGTGTGAAAGCCTTTTCCTATAACATATGCCTTGTTTGTCACCTTCGATTCTCAGTTGTTAGATGTTATCACTTTGTTTATTGTCTGTCTATTCATAATTTACAGCTATTTGTTCGCAACAATAATAACTCAAACACCAAGTCAAAGGTGTCGTAGCATGTAAACTTTAGTATTTAATATAGAAATTTAATTCAGATATAATTAGTTGACAGCATTAGTTAGAAGTGCATAGTCAATGTTTGCATTTACTTCAAATGCCAGTTTATTTGAATTAAAATAAGACTTTAAGAAGAAATTTCACTTTCTTTGATCCAACAAAATGGTGGAATTAAAATTCAAATGTTCAACCGTTTTTGCTGCGTTGTTTGTGCGGGCCATTTTGATTCTACACAACTGTCTGACCGTCTGGCGAGTGGTCATCTCACATGGGAACAGTGCATTCTGGGGGCTTGCAGTCGGAAATGTCTTATCGGTCGTAGAAGGCGTACTTGTGATACGGTATAACGGTGGAACCGAGTGGAACTGGTAAGATATAAACTTTTAAGTGCGTGGGAGTGGGGACGGAAGAGAGTGGGGAAGGGGGCGGTGGGCGGATTGCGGGGGAGAAGTACGCCCCGTTTAACAGATAATTTTATATAATGACAACGATCTCAGAGAACGTTGAAAAAAAGGATTAGTATAGGTCTGCATTTCTAAGGCTTTACAACTAGCAACGTCCCGTTAGCTTTACAACTAGCAGCTTCCTTAGCTTTACAACTAGCAGCGTCCCGTCAGCTTTACAACTAGCAGCGTTCCGTTAGCTTTACAACTAGCAGCATCCCGTCAGCTTTACATCCAGCAGCGTCCCGTTATCTTTACAACTAGCAGCGTCCCGTCAGCTTTACAACTAGCAGCGTCCCGTCAGCTTTACAACTAGCAGCGTTCCGTTAGCTTTACAACTAGCAGCGTCCCGTTATCTTTACAACTAGCAGCGTCCCGTTAGCTTTACAACTAGTAGCAGCGTTCCGTTAGATTTACAACTAGCAGCGTTCCGTCAGCTTTACAACTAGCAGCGTCCCGTCAGCTTTACAACTAGCAGCGTTCCGTTAGCTTTACAACTAGCAGCTTCCTTAGCTTTACAACTAGCAGCGTCCCGTCAGCTTTACAACTAGCAGCGTTCCGTTAGCTTTACAACTAGCAGCATCCCGTCAGCTTTACATCTAGCAGCGTCCCGTTATCTTTACAACTAGCAGCGTCCCGTCAGCTTTACAACTAGCAGCGTTCCGTTAGATTTACAACTAGCAATGTCCCGTTATCTTTACAACTAGCAGCGTTCCGTCAGCTTTACAACTAGCAGCGTCCCGTTAGCTTTACAACTAGTAGCAGCGCTCCGTTAGATTTACAACTAGCAGCGTTCCGTCAGCTTTACAACTAGCAGCGTCCCGTCAGCTTTACAACTAGCAGCGTCCCGTTAGCTTTACAACTAGCAGCGTCCCGTTAGCTTTACAACTAGCAGCGTCCCGTCAGCTTTACAACTAGCAGCTTCCTTAGCTTTACAACTAGCAGCGTCCCGTCAGCTTTACAACTAGCAGCGTCCCGTTAGCTTTACAATTAGCAGCGTCAAGTCAGATTTACAACTAGCAGCGTCCCGTCAGCTTTACAACTGCAGCGTCCCGTTAGCTTTACAACTAGCAGCTTCCCGTCAGCTTTACAACTAGCAGCGTCCCGTTAGCTTTCCAACTAGCAGCGTCCAGTCAGCTTTCCAACTAGCAGCGTCCCGTTAGCTTTACAACTAGCAGCTTTCCGTCAGCTTTACAACTAGCAGCGTCCCGTCAGCTTTACAACTAGCATCGTCCCGTTAGCTTAACAACTAACAGCATTCCATTAGATTTACAACTAGCAGCGTCCCGTTATCTTTACAACTAGCAGCGTTCCGTCAGATTTACAACTAGCAGCGTCCCGTCAGTTTTACAACTAGCAGCGTCCCATTAGCTTTACAACTAGCAGCGTCCCGTTATCTTTACAACTAGCAGCGTCCCGTCAGATTTACAACTAGCAGCGTCCCGTCAGTTTTACAACTAGCAGCGTCCCGTCAGTTTTACAACTAGCAGCGTCCCATTAGCTTTACAACTAGCAGCGTCCCGTCAGCTTTACAACTAACAGCGTCCCGTCAGCTTTACAACTAGCAGGGTTCAATCAGCTTTACTACTAGCAGCGTCCCGTCAGTTTTACAAGTAGAAGGTTCCGTCAGCTTTACAACTAGCAGCGTCCCGTTAGCTTTAAAAATGCAGCGTCCCGTTAGCTTTACAACTAGCAGCTTCCCGTCAGCTTTACAACTAGCAGCGTCCCGTTAGCTTTACAACTAGCAGCGTCCAGTCAGCTTTCCAACTAGCAGCGTCCCGTTAGCTTTACAACTAGCAGATTCCCGTCAGCTTTACGACTAGCAGCGTCCCGTCAGCTTTACAACTAGCAGCGTCCCGTTAGCTTTACAACTAACAGCGTTCCGTTATCTTTACAACTAGCAGCGTCCCATCAGCTTTACAACTAGCAGCGTTCCGTTAGATTTACAACTAGCAGCGTCCCGTTATCTTTACAACTAGCAGCGTACCGTCAGCTTTCCAACTAGCAGCGTTCCGTTAGATTTACAACTAGCAGCGTCCCGTTATCTTTACAACTAGCAGCGTTCCGTCAGCTTTACAACTAGCAGCGTCCCGTTAGCTTTACAACTAGTAGCAGCGTTCCGTTAGATTTACAACTAGCAGCGTTCCGTCAGCTTTACAACTAGCAGCGTCCCGTCACCTTTACAACTAGCAGCGTCCCGTTAGCTTTACAACTAGCAGCTTCCTTAGCTTTACAACTAGCAGCGTCCCGTCAGCTTTACAACTAGCAGCGTTCCGTTAGCTTTACAACTAGCAGCATCCCGTCAGCTTTACATCTAGCAGCGTCCCGTTATCTTTACAACTAGCAGCGTCCCGTCAGCTTTACAACTAGCAGCTTTCCGTTAGATTTACAACTAGCAATGTCCCGTTACCTTTACAACTAGCAGCGTTCCGTCAGCTTTACAACTAGCAGCGTCCCGTTAGCTTTACAACTAGTAGCAGCGTTCCGTTAGATTTACAACTAGCAGCGTTCCGTCAGCTTTACAACTAGCAGCGTCCCGTCAGCTTTACAACTAGCAGCGTCCCGTCAGCTTTACAACTAGCAGCGTCCCGTTAGCTTTACAACTAGCAGCATCCCGTCAGCTTTACAACTAGCAGCTTCCTAAGCTTTACAACTAGCAGCGTCCCGTCAGCTTTACAACTAGCAGCGTCCCGTTAGCTTTACAATTAGCAGCGTCCCGTCAGATTTACAACTAGCAGCGTCCCGTCAGCTTTACAACTGCAGCGTCCCGTTAGCTTTACAACTAGCAGCTTCCCGTCAGCTTTACAACTAGCAGCGTCCCGTTAGCTTTACAACTAGCAGCGTCCCGTCAGCTTTCCAACTAGCAGCGTCCCGTTAGCTTTACAACTAGCAGCTTCCTGTCAGCTTTACAACTAGCAGCGTCCCGTCAGCTTTACAACTAGCATCGTCCCGTTAGCTTTACAACTAACAGCATTCCGTTAGATTTACACCTAGCAGCGTCCCGTTATCTTTACAACTAGCAGCGTTCCGTCAGATTTACAACTAGCAGCGTCCCGTCAGTTTTACAACTAGCAGCGTCCCATTAGCTTTACAACTAGCAGAGTCCCGTCAGCTTTACAACTAGCAGCGTCCCGTCAGCTTTACAACTAGCAGCGTCCCGTCAGCTTTACAACTAGCATAGTCCCGTTAGCTTTACAACTAACAGCATTCCGTTAGATTTACAACTAGCAGTGTCCCGTTATATTTACAACTGGCAGCGTTCCATCAGATTTACAACTAGCAGCGTCCCGTCAGTTTTACAACTAGCAGCGTCCCATTAGCTTTACAACTAGCAGCGTCCCGTCAGCTTTACAACTAGCAGCGTCCCGTTAGCTTTACAATTAGCAGCGTCCCGTCAGCTTTACAACTAGCAGCGTCCCGTCAGCTTTACAACTAACAGCGTCCCGTCAGCTTTACAACTAACAGCGTCCCGTCAGCTTTACAACTAGCAGGGTTCCGTCAGCTTTACAACTAGCAGCGTCCCGTCAGTTTTACAACTAGAAGGTTCCGTCAGCTTTACAACTAGCAGCGTCCCGTTAGCTTTACAAATGCAGCGTCCCGTTAGCTTTACAACTAGCAGCTTCCCGTCAGCTTTACAACTAGCAGCGTCCCGTTAGCTTTACAACTAGCAGCGTCCCGTCAGCTTTCCAACTAGCAGCGTCCCGTTAGCTTTACAACTAGCAGCTTCCCGTCAGCTTTACAACTAGCAGCGTCCCGTCAGCTTTACAACTAGCAGCGTCCCGTTAGCTTTACAACTAACAGCGTTCCGTTATCTTTACAACTAGCAGCGTCCCATCGGCTTTACAACTAGCAGCGTCCCGTCAGCTTTACAACTAGCATCGTCCCGTTAGCTTTACAACTAGCAGCGTCCCGTCAGCTTTACAACTAGCAGCTTCCTTAGCTTTACAACTAGCAGCGTCCCGTCAGCTTTACAACTAGCAGCGTCCCGTTAGCTTTACAATTAGCAGCGTTCCGTCAGCTTTACAACTAGCAGCGTCCCGTGAGCTTTACAACTAGCAGCGTCCCGTCAGCTTTACAACTAGCATCGTCCCGTTAGCTTTACAACTAACAGCATTCCGTTAGATTTACAACTAGCAGCGTCCCGTTATCTTTACAACTATCAGCGTTCCGTCAGATTTACAACTAGCAGCGTCCCGTCAGTTTTACAACTAGCAGCGTCCCATTAGCTTTACAACTAGCAGCGTCCCGTCAGCTTTACAACTAGCAGCGTCCCGTCAGCTTTACAACTAACAGCGTCCCGTCAGCTTTACAACTAACAGCGTCCCGTCAGCTTTACAACTAGCAGGGTTCAATCAGCTTTACTACTAGCAGCGTCCCGTCAGTTTTACAAGTAGAAGGTTCCGTCAGCTTTACAACTAGCAGCGTCCCGTTAGCTTTAAAAATGCAGCGTCCCGTTAGCTTTACAACTAGCAGCTTCCCGTCAGCTTTACAACTAGCAGCGTCCCGTTAGCTTTACAACTAGCAGCGTCCCGTCAGCTTTCCAACTAGCAGCGTCCCGTTAGCTTTACAACTAGCAGATTCCCGTCAGCTTTACGACTAGCAGCGTCCCGTCAGCTTTACAACTAGCAGCGTCCCGTTAGCTTTACAACTAACAGCGTTCCGTTATCTTTACAACTAGCAGCGTCCCATCAGCTTTACAACTAGCAGCGTTCCGTTAGATTTACAACTAGCAGCGTCCCGTTATCTTTACAACTAGCAGCGTACCGTCAGCTTTCCAACTAGCAGCGTTCCGTTAGATTTACAACTAGCAGCGTCCCGTTATCTTTACAACTAGCAGCGTTCCGTCAGCTTTACAACTAGCAGCGTCCCGTTAGCTTTACAACTAGTAGCAGCGTTCCGTTAGATTTACAACTAGCAGCGTTCCGTCAGCTTTACAACTAGCAGCGTCCCGTCACCTTTACAACTAGCAGCGTCCCGTTAGCTTTACAACTAGCAGCTTCCTTAGCTTTACAACTAGCAGCGTCCCGTCAGCTTTACAACTAGCAGCGTTCCGTTAGCTTTACAACTAGCAGCATCCCGTCAGCTTTACATCTAGCAGCGTCCCGTTATCTTTACAACTAGCAGCGTCCCGTCAGCTTTACAACTAGCAGCTTTCCGTTAGATTTACAACTAGCAATGTCCCGTTACCTTTACAACTAGCAGCGTTCCGTCAGCTTTACAACTAGCAGCGTCCCGTTAGCTTTACAACTAGTAGCAGCGTTCCGTTAGATTTACAACTAGCAGCGTTCCGTCAGCTTTACAACTAGCAGCGTCCCGTCAGCTTTACAACTAGCAGCGTCCCGTCAGCTTTACAACTAGCAGCGTCCCGTTAGCTTTACAACTAGCAGCATCCCGTCAGCTTTACAACTAGCAGCTTCCTAAGCTTTACAGCTAGCAGCGTCCCGTCAGCTTTACAACTAGCAGTGTCCCGTTAGCTTTACAATTAGCAGCGTCCCGTCAGATTTACAACTAGCAGCGTCCCGTCAGCTTTACAACTGCAGCGTCCCGTTAGCTTTACAACTAGCAGCTTCCCGTCAGCTTAACAACTAGCAGCGTCCCGTTAGCTTTACAACTAGCAGCGTCCCGTCAGCTTTCCAACTAGCAGCATCCCGTCAGCTTTACATCTAGCAGCGTCCCGTTATCTTTACAACTAGCAGCGTCCCGTCAGCTTTACAACTAGCAGCTTTCCGTTAGATTTACAACTAGCAATGTCCCGTTACCTTTACAACTAGCAGCGTTCCGTCAGCTTTACAACTAGCAGCGTCCCGTTAGCTTTACAACTAGTAGCAGCGTTCCGTTAGATTTACAACTAGCAGCGTTCCGTCAGCTTTACAACTAGCAGCGTCCCGTCAGCTTTACAACTAGCAGCGTCCCGTCAGCTTTACAACTAGCAGCGTCCCGTTAGCTTTACAACTAGCAGCATCCCGTCAGCTTTACAACTAGCAGCTTCCTAAGCTTTACATCTAGCAGCGTCCCGTCAGCTTTACAACTAGCAGTGTCCCGTTAGCTTTACAATTAGCAGCGTCCCGTCAGATTTACAACTAGCAGCGTCCCGTCAGCTTTACAACTGCAGCGTCCCGTTAGCTTTACAACTAGCAGCGTCCCGTCAGCTTTCCAACTAGCAGCGTCCCGTTAGCTTTACAACTAGCAGCTTCCCGTCAGCTTTACAACTAGCAGCGTCCCGTCAGCTTTACAACTAGCAGCGTCCCGTTAGCTTTACAACTAACAGCGTTCCGTTATCTTTACAACTAGCAGCGTCCCATCGGCTTTACAACTAGCAGCGTCCCGTCAGCTTTACAACTAGCATCGTCCCGTTAGCTTTACAACTAGCAGCGTCCCGTCAGCTTTACAACTAGCAGCTTCCTTAGCTTTACAACTAGCAGCGTCCCGTCAGCTTTACAACTAGCAGCGTCCCGTTAGCTTTACAATTAGCAGCGTTCCGTCAGCTTTACAACTAGCAGCGTCCCGTGAGCTTTACAACTAGCAGCGTCCCGTCAGCTTTACAACTAGCATCGTCCCGTTAGCTTTACAACTAACAGCATTCCGTTAGATTTACAACTAGCAGCGTCCCGTTATCTTTACAACTATCAGCGTTCCGTCAGATTTACAACTAGCAGCGTCCCGTCAGTTTTACAACTAGCAGCGTCCCATTAGCTTTACAACTAGCAGCGTCCCGTCAGCTTTACAACTAGCAGCGTCCCGTCAGCTTTACAACTAACAGCGTCCCGTCAGCTTTACAACTAACAGCGTCCCGTCAGCTTTACAACTAGCAGGGTTCAATCAGCTTTACTACTAGCAGCGTCCCGTCAGTTTTACAAGTAGAAGGTTCCGTCAGCTTTACAACTAGCAGCGTCCCGTTAGCTTTAAAAATGCAGCGTCCCGTTAGCTTTACAACTAGCAGCTTCCCGTTAGCTTTACAACTAGCAGCGTCCCGTCAGCTTTCCAACTAGCAGCGTCCCGTTAGCTTTACAACTAGCAGATTCCCGTCAGCTTTACGACTAGCAGCGTCCCGTCAGCTTTACAACTAGCAGCGTCCCGTTAGCTTTACAACTAACAGCGTTCCGTTATCTTTACAACTAGCAGCGTCCCATCAGCTTTACAACTAGCAGCGTTCCGTTAGATTTACAACTAGCAGCGTCCCGTTATCTTTACAACTAGCAGCGTACCGTCAGCTTTCCAACTAGCAGCGTTCCGTTAGATTTACAACTAGCAGCGTCCCGTTATCTTTACAACTAGCAGCGTTCCGTCAGCTTTACAACTAGCAGCGTCCCGTTAGCTTTACAACTAGTAGCAGCGTTCCGTTAGATTTACAACTAGCAGCGTTCCGTCAGCTTTACAACTAGCAGCGTCCCGTCACCTTTACAACTAGCAGCGTCCCGTTAGCTTTACAACTAGCAGCTTCCTTAGCTTTACAACTAGCAGCGTCCCGTCAGCTTTACAACTAGCAGCGTTCCGTTAGCTTTACAACTAGCAGCATCCCGTCAGCTTTACATCTAGCAGCGTCCCGTTATCTTTACAACTAGCAGCGTCCCGTCAGCTTTACAACTAGCAGCTTTCCGTTAGATTTACAACTAGCAATGTCCCGTTACCTTTACAACTAGCAGCGTTCCGTCAGCTTTACAACTAGCAGCGTCCCGTTAGCTTTACAACTAGTAGCAGCGTTCCGTTAGATTTACAACTAGCAGCGTTCCGTCAGCTTTACAACTAGCAGCGTCCCGTCAGCTTTACAACTAGCAGCGTCCCGTCAGCTTTACAACTAGCAGCGTCCCGTTAGCTTTACAACTAGCAGCATCCCGTCAGCTTTACAACTAGCAGCTTCCTAAGCTTTACAGCTAGCAGCGTCCCGTCAGCTTTACAACTAGCAGTGTCCCGTTAGCTTTACAATTAGCAGCGTCCCGTCAGATTTACAACTAGCAGCGTCCCGTCAGCTTTACAACTGCAGCGTCCCGTTAGCTTTACAACTAGCAGCTTCCCGTCAGCTTTACAACTAGCAGCGTCCCGTTAGCTTTACAACTAGCAGCGTCCCGTCAGCTTTCCAACTAGCAGCGTCCCGTTAGCTTTACAACTAGCAGCTTCCTGTCAGCTTTACAACTAGCAGCGTCCCGTCAGCTTTACAACTAGCATCGTCCCGTTAGCTTTACAACTAACAGCATTCCGTTAGATTTACACCTAGCAGCGTCCCGTTATCTTTACAACTAGCAGCGTTCCGTCAGATTTACAACTAGCAGCGTCCCGTCAGTTTTACAACTAGCAGCGTCCCATTAGCTTTACAACTAGCAGCGTCCCGTCAGCTTTAAAACTAGCAGCCTCCCGTTAGCTTTACAATTAGCAGCGTCCCGTCAGCTTTACAACTAGCAGCGTCCCGTCAGTTTTACAACTAACAGCGTCCCGTCAGCTTTACAACTAACAGCGTCCCGTCAGCTTTACAACTAGCAGGGTTCCGTCAGCTTTACAACTAGCAGCGTCCCGTCAGTTTTACAACTAGAAGGTTCCGTCAGCTTTACAACTAGCAGCGTCCCGTTAGCTTTACAAATGCAGCGTCCCGTTAGCTTTACAACTAGCAGCTTCCCGTCAGCTTTACAACTAGCAGCGTCCCGTTAGCTTTACAACTAGCAGCGTCCCGTCAGCTTTCCAACTAGCAGCGTCCCGTTAGCTTTACAACTAGCAGCTTCCCGTCAGCTTTACAACTAGCAGCGTCCCGTCAGCTTTACAACTAGCAGCGTCCCGTTAGCTTTACAACTAACAGCGTTCCGTTATCTTTACAACTAGCAGCGTCCCATCGGCTTTACAACTAGCAGCGTCCCGTCAGCTTTACAACTAGCATCGTCCCGTTAGCTTTACAACTAGCAGCGTCCCGTCAGCTTTACAACTAGCAGCTTCCTTAGCTTTACAACTAGCAGCGTCCCGTCAGCTTTACAACTAGCAGCGTCCCGTTAGCTTTACAATTAGCAGCGTTCCGTCAGCTTTACAACTAGCAGCGTCCCGTGAGCTTTACAACTAGCAGCGTCCCGTCAGCTTTACAACTAGCATCGTCCCGTTAGCTTTACAACTAACAGCATTCCGTTAGATTTACAACTAGCAGCGTCCCGTTATCTTTACAACTATCAGCGTTCCGTCAGATTTACAACTAGCAGCGTCCCGTCAGTTTTACAACTAGCAGCGTCCCATTAGCTTTACAACTAGCAGCGTCCCGTCAGCTTTACAACTAGCAGCGTCCCGTCAGCTTTACAACTAGCAGCGTCCCGTTAGCTTTACAACTAGCAGCGTCCCGTCAGCTTTAAAACTAACAGCGTCCCGTCAGCTTTACAACTAACAGCGTCCCGTCAGCTTTACAACTAGCAGGGTTCCGTCAGCTTTACAACTAGCAGCGTCCCGTCAGTTTTACAACTAGAAGGTTCCGTCAGCTTTACAACTAGCAGCGTCCCGTTAGCTTTACAAATGCAGCGTCCCGTTAGCTTTACAACTAGCAGCTTCCCGTCAGCTTTACAACTAGCAGCGTCCCGTTAGCTTTACAACTAGCAGCGTCCCGTCAGCTTTCCAACTAGCAGCGTCCCGTTAGCTTTACAACTAGCAGCTTCCCGTCAGCTTTACAACTTGCAGCGTCCCGTCAGCTTTACAACTAGCAGCGTCCCGTTAGCTTTACAACTAACAGCGTTCCGTTATCTTTACAACTAGCAGCGTCCCATCAGCTTTACAACTAGCAGCGTCCCGTCAGCTTTACAACTAGCAGCGTCCCGTTAGCTTTACAACTAGCAGCGTCCCGTCAGCTTTACAACTAGCAGCTTCCTTAGCTTTACAACTAGCAGCGTCCCGTTAGCTTTACAATTAGCAGCGTTCCGTCAGCTTTACAACTAGCAGCGTCCCGTCAGCTTTACAACTAGCAGCGTCCCGTCAGCTTTACAACTAGCAGCGTCCCGTTAGCGTTACAACTACCAGCGTCCCGTCAGCTTTACAACTAGCAGCTTCCTTAGCTTTACAACTAGCAGCGTCCCGTCAGCTTTACAACTAGCAGCGTCCCGTTAGCTTTACAATTAGCAGCGTCCCGTCAGATTTACAACTAGCAGCGTCCCGTCAGCTTTACAACTGCAGCGTCCCGTTAGCTTTACAACTAACAGCTTCCCGTCAGCTTTACAACTTGCAGCGTCCCGTTAGCATTACAACTAGCAGCGTCCCGTCAGCTTTCCAACTAGCAGCGTCCCGTTAGCTTTACAACTAGCAGCTTCCCGTCCGCTTTACAACTAGCAGCGTCCCGTCAGCTTTACAACTAGCATCGTCCAGTTAGCTTTACAACTAACAGCATTCCGTTAGATTTACAACTAGCAGCGTCCCGTTATCTTTACAACTAGCAGCGTTCCGTCAGATTTACAACTAGCAGCGTCCCGTCAGTTTTACAGCGTTCCGTCAGATTTACAACTAGCAGCGTCCCGTCAGTTTTACAACTAGCAGCGTCCCATTAGCTTTACAACTAGCAGCGTCCCGTCAGCTTTACAACTAGCAGCGTCCCGTCAGCTTTACAACTAGCATCGTCCCGTTAGCTTTACAACTAACAGCATTCCGTTAGATTTACAACTAGCAGCGTCCCGTTATCATTACAACTAACAGCGTTCCGTCTGATTTACAACTAGCAGCGTCCCGTCAGTTTTACAACTAGCAGCGTCCCATTAGCTTTACAACTAGCAGCGTCCCGTCAGCTTTACAACTAGCAGCGTCCCGTCAGCTTTACAACTAGCAGCGTCCCGTTAGCTTTACAATTAGCAGCGTCCCGTCAGCTTTACAACTAGCAGCGTCCCGTCAGCTTTACAACTAACAGCGTCCCGTCAGCTTTACAACTAACAGCGTCCCGTCAGCTTTACAACTAGCAGGGTTCCGTCAGCTTTACAACTAGCAGCGTCCCGTCAGTTTTACAACTAGAAGGTTCCGTCAGCTTTACAACTAGCAGCGTCCCGTTAGCTTTACAAATCCAGCGTCCCGTTAGCTTTACAACTAGCAGCTTCCCGTCAGCTTTACAACTAGCAGCGTCCCGTCAGCTTTACAACTAGCAGCGTCCCGTCAGCTTTCCAACTAGCAGCGTCCCGTTAGCTTTACAACTAGCAGCTTCCCTTCAGCTTTACAACTAGCAGCGTCCCGTCAGCTTTACAACTAGCAGCGTCCCGTTAGCTTTACAACTAACAGCGTTCCGTTATCTTTACAACTAGCAGCGTCCCATCAGTTTTACAACTAGCAGCGATCCGTTAGATTTACAACTAGCAGCGTCCCGTTATCTTTACAACTAGCAGCGTCCCGTCAGATTTACAACTAGCAGCGTCCCGTCAGTTTTACAACTAGCAGCGTCCCGTCAGTTTTACAACTAGCAGCGTCCCGTTAGCTTTACAACTAGCAGCTTCCCGTCAGCTTTACAACTAGCAGCGTCCCGTCAGCTTTACAACTAGCAGCGTCCCGTTAGCTTTACAACTAACAGCGTTCCGTTATCTTTACAACTAACAGCGTCCCATCAGTTTTACAACTAGCAGCGATCCGTTAGATTTACAACTAGCAGCGTCCCGTTATCTTTACAACTAGCAGCGTCCCGTCAGATTTACAACTAGCAGCGTCCCGTCAGTTTTACAACTAGCAGCGTCCCGTCAGTTTTACAACTAGCAGCGTCCCGTCAGCTTTACAACTAGTAGCAGCGTTCCGTTAGATTTACAACTAGCAGCGTCCCGTTATATTTACAACTAGCAGCGTCCCGTTATCTATATACAACTAGCAGCGTTCCGTTAGATTTACAACTAGCATCGTCCCGTCAGCTTTACAACTAGCAGCGTCCCGTTATCTTTACAACTAGCAGCGTTCCGTTAGATTTACAACTAGCAGCGTCCCGTCAGCTTTACAACTAGCAGCCTCCCGTGAGCTTTACAACTAGCAACGTCCCGTCAGCTTTACAACTAGTAGCAGCGTCCCGTCAGCTTTACAATTAGTAGCAGCGTCCCGTTAGATTTACAACTAGCAGTGTCCCGTTAGATTTACAACTAGCAGCGTCCCGTTATCTTTACAACTAGCAGCGTCCCGTCAGATTTACAACTAGCAGCGTCCCGTCAGTTTTACAACTAGCAGCGTTCCGTCAGCTTTACAACTAGCAGCGTCCCGTCAGCTTTACAACTAGCAGCGTCCCGTAATCTTTACAACTAGCAGCGTTCCGTTAGATCTACAACTAGCAGCGTCCCGTCAGCTTTACAACTAGCAGCGTCCCGTTAGCTTTACAACTAGCAGCGTTCCGTTAGATTTACAACTAGCAGCGTCCCGTTAGATTTACAACTAGCAGTGTCCCGTCAGCTTTACAACTAGCAGCGTTCCGTTAGATTTACAACTAGCAGCGTCCCGTTATATTTACAACTAGCAGCGTCCCGTTATCTATATACAACTAGCAGCGTTCCGTTAGATTTACAACTAGCAGCGTCCCGTCAGCTTTACAACTAGCAGCGTCCCGTTATTTTTACAACTAGCAGCGTTCCGTTAGATTTACAACTAGCAGCGTCCCGTCAGCTTTACAACTAGCAGCCTCCCGTGAGCTTTACAACTAGCAGCGTCCCTTCAGCTTTACAACTAGTAGCAGCGTTCCGTTAGATTTACAACTAGCAGTGTCCCGTTATATTTACAACTAGCAGCGTCCCGTTAGCTTTACAAATAGCAGCGTTCCGTGAGCTTTACAACTAGCAGCGTCCCGTGAGCTTTACAACTAGCAGCGTCCCGTGAGCTTTACAACTAGCAGCGTCCCGTCAGCTTTACAACTAGCAGCGTCCCGTTAGCTTTACAACTAGCAGCGTCCCGTCAGTTTTACAACTAGCAGCGTCCCATCAGCTTTACAACTAGCAGCGTTCCGTTAGATTCTAGTTAGAGGCACGTTGTGGGGAAATTGGCGCAATAAAAATGAAATCTTGTTTTTGGCCGTTTTTATTCTTAAATAAATGGTTAAAACTTTGAAGTATGACAAATTCGTTATTAGGATTCTTGACAGGGAACTATACGTTGTTTACTCTCGTGACGTCAGCGCTCTAACGTCTTAAATTTGGCGGATTTTTTAATAAAATAAACGTATTTTGTCACTATGTTAATGTTTTATTATCTGTAAAATTGCCAAAAAGATACACTTCCGATTATTTCAGACTTTTACACACATTGGAAAGCGCAAAAAAGCGATAGGAAGGTAACAATCGGCGGTTTCCAAAACGAATGGCAACGTTATCGTCGCCATTTTGTTTTTGTGTATTCGAGAAATGGGGTACCTAAGGGGAATTCGTCCCATGTTCGCGTCGCGAGATGCGATGGTAAGATAGCCCTAACAGGACACCGTAATATATACCACCAGGTTTTACAATGATTGGTCATTGAATAAATTTTCATCACATATAATGACCCCATAATAGCATCCTATCCCTGCACGGACGTCCATACATAGTATGTAGCTTTTGTATTGCATGTCCAGAAAATACCCAATATATGCCATTTGTTCAAATTAATAGTTGGCGCAGTGTGCAATCGTTAGCACGATGGCTGTTGAGTGACGTGAGATCGACCCAATTCGAAAAGATTAGGCTGATATTTCGAAATGTTTTAAAGAAGTTTCCACTTGAATAGTAATTATAACGAGACTTAAAACAATCTTTCAACACAAATATCCACACTGAAATGTGATCACGTACGGTTTACCAATTGGTATGGAATGTAAAACCAAATATCCACACTGAAATGTGATCACGTACGGTTTACCACTTGGTATGGAATTTAAAACCAAATATCCACACTGAAATGTGACCACGCACGGTTTACCACTTGGTATTGAATGTGATCACGTACGGTTTACCACTTGGTATGGAATGTAAAACCAAATATCCACACTGAAATGTGATCACGTACGGTTTAACACTTGGTATGGAATTTAAAACCGACTATCCACACTGAAATGTGATCACGTACGGTTTACCACTTGGTATGGAATGTAAAACCAAATATCCACACTGAAATGTGACCACGCACGGTTTACCACTTGGTATGGAATGTAAAACCAAATATCCACACTGAAATGTGATCACGTACGGTTTACCACTTGGTATGGAATGTAAAACCAAATGTCCACACTGAAATGTGATCACGTACGGTTTACCACTTGGTATGGAATGTAAAACCAAATAATCACGGATAATCACGCACACACGCGCTAACTCGCGTACGCACGCACGCACTTCACAGAGACATAGTTTAAGGGACTGAAGACGACATTGTAAAATTATATACGTTAATTCAAATAAGTAAATACTTCGGCTTTATATCAAAGTGTTTCCTCCGGTTTAAAGTCCCCATCCCGCCATCAACAGGCACACTTTACAACAGATGTACACCGCTTCTAAACCTCCTGATGACGAGTACATATTTTGAGAATCCTAATTCTTTAGACACAATATAAACGACTTAAAACAGAGAGACTAAATCCCAAAACTGGAGCGTCGAATTAACAGTTACCCACTACTACGCATTTTCAATCACGTGTATTTTAAGAAAGCTGAATAAACCTATACGTTTAATCTGTACAGAATCATAATATGTCTTAATTTTGATAAACGGTTTTGTAATGTAATTTTGCCGTTATTTGGCTGATTAGTTTCTGTAATAATTGTTCATTAGATACGTACCTATCTCAGTCGTCTGCAAACTTTGCGATTGCTTTGTATAAAATAGTGTTTTAACTTTTAAAGATAATTATTATTATTATTTATTTATTGTTTGTGTGTTTTTTTTCCGTTTTTTTTAGTTTTTTTTTTATCGAAGTCTTTGTTTAGCGCACCTGAGCCGAAAGAGCTGAGGCTCAAAGTGAGCTATTGTGGCCGTTTTTTTATTATTAAATTATAGTTACAATTTATATGCAGCAACAAATAGCAACAATATGGTTGTAACTAATTTTATTAGACAATCAAGGGAAATAATTCTCTTTTGCTTTAATTTATGTGGGATGGTAGGGGTTATGATACTTCATTTACATATTTGTTTGTTTGCATGGTATTTTTCGTCATTTTTAGCACAGGTTAGGCCATATATGACGATCGATAATTGATTTTGTTTTTTTGGTAGAGACACCCCATTTGTTCTGGTTAGAACCAGTACTGTATACCTCCAGCCATCCGTACGAATCAACACTTTCTCACGAGACAAGTCGAGCTCCCAGCTGAATTCGAACAGCGGTGTTTCTTTACAGACACCAGGAAGCCGCTCCATAGAAAGAGAGAATATTACCAATGAATATATTCCTATGGTTCTTTAACGTGCTCGGAGGATCAACTCCGATACACAGGATTCCCGGTTTACGTCCCCATCCGACAATAGAGGCAAATGAAAAATGCCCAAGAACACACCGACGAAACTCTGCCGGTGAGGTTTGAGCCAGGTCCTCCAGTGCGATCCACCGGGCTACGCGTACCCTGGCTTAGAAACATCACTGAATATATTAACATATTAATAGATAAATAATAAAATGTCCTCAAAATCGTCTACTGTCCCTTTAAACGTATTCTCACTACGTTTTATATCAATAAATCCCCAGTCGCGTGTGAATAAGATGACATATGTCTCGAATACATGGTGCATAAATTGCTCTAACAGTTCATATACCACGCCGATTCATATTCTTCAATCCACGTGCAAAAAAATGGAATGTAGCATAACTGGTTTTAGGGTTTCATATTTAACATAAAACACGTCACACTGCATGATAATACGAGAGGTGTTCAACTTATATTTGAACACTTTTATTGTGTAACTGAATCAACTATCTTGAAATTCTCGCCGAATATGTTGATTGTACAGCCAAGTCTAATGATTCCTCCGATATGAAACATTATGACATGCACTATTATGTGCTTCCTAATGTTGCTGCATCCGCATTTTTGAAAATGGGTAGAGAATGACATTTTGAGGCAAAAATCGTCAATTATAAAAATAACTGCAATACAAATTTTAACTCAAATGCGTTTAAAATATCGTTAAAGATTATAGTAATCCGATATGTCCATGCCTGAACGTAGAAAAGTGTAATATGCATTTTTTCTTTAGATATATTAGAATAATTAAATTTTGGTTGAAAATTGTTAACACTAATGACCAAAAGTATTGTAAACTTATATATAATATGCTTAAAATAGATGCTGATTTATACCCAAATAAAGTATCTTGGGTTACACGTGTACAAGATTTATTATCAAGGTTAGGGTTTCATGATGTTTGGCTCCAACAAAATGTTGGCAATAAACATGTTTTCTTAAGTATATTTAAACAACGTTTATATGATAATAGCTTACAAACGTGGCAAACTCGTATAGATAATTCAACCAGAGCTGTATTTTTTAGAGAAGTTGTTACATTTGGTACTCAACATTTTCTTAGTACTCTTAATATACCTTAATTTAGAATCGCTGTGACGAGACTTATTGTTTCTTCTCATAATTTGTGTATAGAATCTGGCAGATGGCAAAGACCGAGAATGCAGGTCGAAAACAGATTATGTACTGTTTGTCAAAAAATAGAGGACGAATATCATTTTTTATTAGAATGCTTACTGTATAATGATTTGCGTAAAACGTATATAAACCGCTTCTACTGGATAAGACCAAGCATGTATAAATTAAAATTACTGTTCGAAACTCAAAATCAAAATGTAAAAAAGAAATTAAGTGTTTGCATCTTCAAAGCATTTGAACTCAGAAAAATACAACATTCATAGTATCATTTGTAGAATAATCTCAGATTGTTACATGTCTGTATACACAGTTAAAACGTTTTACCTTTTACTTTTGTACATTGATCATTTTGTTCTTTTTTGTGTGTTTTTGTTTTATTTTTGTAGAACTTTGGAAATCAAATAAATAGTAGAGAGAATTGTGGTATTTACAAACAAAAACGGCTATCACCTATCGTTGATTATACTGTAATATAAACTATATATGATAGTATAGATAGTAGAATATCAATACAGATTATTTTCATAGTGGCAATATAATTTGAAAGGCTGTTTCTCACCTTCTCCGTTTATTTCTTCTCCGCTTATTTTCTGTCATAAATTGTGTATATAGCATATATTCATATTACTAAAAATGCTGTTTGTTATCTTGCTATGTCAGTTGCTTGTATGAATGTAAACTATGTCTCACGGGCCTCTGGCCTATTGATTGATGAATAAAGTCTTCTTCTTTAATTTGTCGATTTTCAAGATGTTAGCGAAAATTAGCATGAAATTCAACTATGAAAATGACTAAATTTACGAAAGCTTCTAGTTCAAAACATTTACTGCAGGCATTTTTGTGACTTCCTCCGCTATAAAAAACAAGTTTCATAAGTTTCTCAAAATAAAAGATAGAAAAATATATAACTTAAAATTTAGGGACAAAACACACACATTTGCAAATAATGATAAAAAATAATATTTTTTTTTACCAAAGATCTCTTTATAAGGTATATGATATACATATATGATATACATCAACAATAACTGTTCATGTTTTTATATCACAAAATATGATTAAAATAGTTATTTTGGTTAATTTATAAAATTATCAGTAACATAGGAGCAAATTTTCCTATTATCTGTCAATGTTTTAATATTGCGATAAAAAGTCGAGCTTTTAATTCAACATCTATATTTTTTGTCTTAAAAATAAAACATACGATCATATTTAAATTATAAACACAGGTTGAAACAATTATGATATGCATTTAGTGCAATTATTTGGTTTAAGGTAAAACTCCACTGCAACAGAAACATATAGGTTTAAAATTATAAAATGGTGTACACCTTATTCAAAATGTAATTTAAAAAGAACCGCGTGAAATTGGATATAATGTTTCAATGCATACGTTCTAAATGACAGTTTCACATCATTAAATCACGTAATTTTTATGACAATCACTTCCGCTGAAAAAACTCATCTTAAACAAAAGTGTTCATTTATGAGTTGAACACTTCTCGTATAACTCATTGTAAGTGGGCGTTTAAGCGTTTAAGCATAATAAGTTTTCAGTATTGGATCATTCATAATATGTTTTAAGAGTACATCTACACCAGATCGCGTTTAAATGCGGTAAATTATACTAAAAACATGTTATTAACAATCGTAAATCAAACAAAATGGGGTAACGTTAAAACGAGATATGTTAGATTACGCACCCGATGGAATCTTTATATTAATTGGAGAAAAGAAACTGGTATTTGTGTTAAACGTTCCGAGCTTTCCGACTGAAAAAGGATGTCATTTGGAATTGAATATGAAATTAAATGAAAAGTTCGACAAGTTTATGTCAAAATACCTTAATGTTAGATAAACTTGTGTGAAAATATTGGTGTTTCTTTTACATATGTTCAGTTCAATTAAACGCCAATTAAGTAAAGAGATTATACCTTTCAACCAAGTGCAGTAACGCCCAGTTTAAATATTTATAAAATAAGATCATTACACCATATATTTATTTAAGAATGAACAAACAATTAGGAATTGAGTAGAAATTTGAAGAAGCAAAATCAAGACTGAACATAATAGTATCTTCACAAAATAAGAAAATAAAGGTGGACAATCCACCGCTTGTGTTGAGCACATGGGAGTGTTGGGTGCGTAAGAAGTAATTAATACAGTGTTTTGCGTGGAGCACATCGGACTGTTGAATAGTTTATGTAATAGATAGAGTCTGGTCTCAGCGAGTTGGCTTATTTAAACACCGAGATGGGCGTAGCCCATCCAGGTGTTTAAATAACCAACGAGCTGAGACAGACTCTATCTTTTTTGTAGCATGGTGTACTGAGTAACACTGTGACGTCATAGTGACCGTACTCTAAATTCCAATATCCGGTAGTTGTAGTACGGTAAAGCCACGCCCCTTTAGTTAACCTAAATTAAACGATTTAATGCTCTGCATTCATCAAAGGAAATGTCAGCGACCATGCTACAAATGTAATTAATATTATTTTGAACAACGGTTTTAAAAAAGACATGCGAACTGATGGTATGGTAGCAGCTCAGAAACTCGAAACTCTAAAGTACTTTTTATTTAGGATCCCCCTTTTTTGTTTAACCAAGTTCATATGCACGCACGAATGGTTCCCAGTTCAAATGTTCATGGATAAAAACATGTCCATAGCAAATTTGGTATTTTGAAGGAAATGCTGTAATACTGTTAATTAATATAATTGTCATATAATTGTCATTTGTGTACAGGTGGTGCCCGTGTTTTCTGGTGTACCTTGTGACGACACTTCCGGGAATATGGCTGCTACAGCTGTCCCAGTACGATGCTTTGGTCGCGAGTCAGGAGTCGCCTAATTATGGGCAACCTACGTACAATGACCGACTGGTGTCAACAGCAATGCCAGACTTCAACCTCACAACTGCAATGGCCGCAACAATGTCATCCACGACCGATGTAAATGGCACAACGAAAGTCTGTATTTTAATAATTGTAAAACTTCTGAATGTTATTCTAACGCACATAAACCCTGCATCCTGTTGACATATAATAACCGTAGAAAATGCATTAAGGAATAAACGTAAATTATATGATAAATGCAGGAGACCACAAATAAAACACAATATTTTTAACATTAAATGTTCGTCCGATTGGTGGAGAAGGGAACCATCTTACTAGTTATTGTATATGCAATTGGTACCAATTTCCACTACTGATTCGTTTAAATCAAACCATTGAACTGTAAGCGTACATAATTTAATTTGCTTGCTTTGTCGTATTTAATTAACTCATGTTGCTTGAGCCAAATATCTGCCCAAGATTGCCAAATCTCCATCGAAACATTCGCGTGTGATTTCCAAAATAACCATGTGTCCTGAATATATAAAATAATTGTTCCTTTATTTACAGGTATCATTTGAGACCTTATTTGAACTAGAAGACAACACATGGATCGTCGTTATACAAGAATCGCTTGTCTATCTGCTCGTATTCGGTCGATGGATATTACCACGAAGTGGTGTTTCCCGAGAGGCGCTGTCTGACCTACTGTTGCAGTTCCTGGCAATAGCCTCCGATATCATGGAACTGTACGCTATTTTTGACGAAGAAATCGTTCAGAGCAATCTTGGAATTACTTATGCCATTTTGAGCCTTTGGTCACTAAGTTTTCTACAGTTCATACCGGTTCTTGTTTACAAACACAAGTACCGGCATCTGCACAGTCCCCGGATGCAAAGGATTACTCGCGCATGCGGAGACTACTTTGCGGAAGTTGTAATCACGTGCACAAGCATCATCTTACAAGATGGACCTTTCCTTTGTTTACGTCTTTACATAATGATAGAGCTCAAATTAGTTAATTACAGTTTAGTGTTTTTCGTTTTGAAGAACATCGTGTCGGTGCTTATACTGTTGTATCGTCTGCATATTATGTGTATTCAACTACCGTGTTGCTACCATGACGACAAGGAAATGGTAAAGGTTGAGACGGTTGATTTCTCTGTGCCGGCTGTATTTAACAGTACTCAGAAATTACACATGCATATTAAAGAGTCCGCACCTAATTCAGAGCTACAACCGTAGACATTTAGTTTCTTTTGAATACTGGCGTCAAGTTGTTCAGAGATTTTTGGGTCCATACTTTAAAACTCAGGCGAGTTTTGAACTCCAACAGATTTGATCAGAATCGTCAAGTTGGTTTTAAATAGCGCCCAACTTTATGAAAGTTGCACAAAGTATCACACCTCTATGGCTACACATCACATTGCAGTGATAATATGAACAAGTTTATTATCAACATTCTATTAGGCAAATAGCCCATGAGGACACATATGACTGACAGTCAAAATATACAATATTCACAACTAATATATTTTACAAATGCACTATATCATTATTTGTTATGATAACATTATATATATATTTTGTTAATAATAATTCCTTTCATTTGCGTGGCTGTTGTACACAATATACAGGTCAGATTTGCTTAATTTAAACACGTAGTTACTACCAACAGACAAGTTTGTGAATTAAATCAATTATTTGCAAACAAACATTCATTTCGTTTATTAAAAGATTTGTAAACAAAAATAGCCACGTTTCTAACTTCTTCTTGACATTCAGAGTTAATATACAAAATAAGTTTCTGCATATTTGGCCTATCCCAATAATATTTTTTGATATATTGTTTTCTAAACTCCGAGTATATAGGACATTCTAACATAAAATGAAACTCGTCTTCTAGGATATTACAAAATTTACGTTTTCTCTCATTTACCGGAATTCTATTAGGTTTATTCCAACGTCCTGCTTCTATTTCTAGTCTGTGCGAGGATACTGTTAATTGTGTCATGGCAATTCTAATTTTTTATATATAACATATATTAAGATAAGGTTGAAACTTAAAAAAAACACATATACAGTTATAAACGCGTGCTCTGCTTGAATCAGATTCCAAGTTTGGATAAAGTTGTCATGTAATCTCTGTTTAACAACATACAGAAACCATTTAGGATTACCCACCGTTTGGGCTAACCACGCATCATTGAAACCCATAATGCCTAATATATCTCTAATTAAAGATGCCCATTTTTTTATGTTGGGTTGAGCATTTATATCATTTAACATCAAAACATATATTTGTTTTACGTATGTATTTTCTTTACTTTGTAATATCTTAACCCAGTATTTTATAATATTAAAATGACGATGACATAACATAGACTTTCTACCCAGTTCTCCATATATAAAATCGTTTTGTGTTGACTTCTTTACTCCCAATAACCTTTTACAAAATTGCATATGTACTCTTTCCATGGCATTCGCCTGTAGAAACCCCCAAACTTCAGATCAATAGTTCAAAATTGGTGTAATCAGCTTATCAAACAAATCTAGCCTATGTTCAACCGATAACACCGTACATTTGTAAAGACATTTATTCATTTTAAAAATTGCTTTCAAAGCTTGGCCAGCAAGTATTGCCTGAGCATCAGAAAAAGAGCCACCAGTTTTAAATACAATACCTAGATAACTAAAACTGTTTACTATATCTAATGCATTTTCTTTATAATAAAAGATTACACCTCTCGGTAATGAACCACCTTTTTTGAATACAATTATCTTTGTTTTTGAACCATTAACAACAAGTTTGCATCTATCACAGTATTCTGAAAGTAAGTTTAAGCTATTTTGTAACTCTTCACTACTATTTGCAAAAATATCAATATCATCAGCATATAATATAAGAAATACTTTAAACATGTTAACGTTAATACCTTCAATACCATTAGTCATAAATGTTTCTTCAATATCATTCAAAAACATTGAGAATAAGAAAGGAGACAAACATTCACCTTTTCTAACCCCTAGCATACAACTATTCTCTTCACTCAACAAAATACAATACTCTTGATTTCATAGATTGGTACATAGAATAAATAATATTAAACATTTTACCCCGAATTCCCAGTTTAATCATTTTAAACCATAGGTTTTCTCGAACTACATAATCAAAAGCTTTTGTAAAATCAACAAACGCACAATAACGTTTTTTACCTGTATTTATAAAATGAGAGATTAATCCATGCAAGACAAAACACATTATCCACTGTATCCATGTTTGACCTAAAACCAGCTTGCGCTTCAATGTATACACAATAATTTTCAGCCCAGCTTGTTATTCAAAATTCTTGAAAACAATTTACCAATTCAATTCAATTCAATTTCTTTATTCACTTAGGTTCATACATGTGAACAGCATAAGCAACAGTTACAAAATACATTTATATCAATGGCGACAGATCATAAAATATAATTACCCAAAGTACTTAATAAGGTAATACCACGATCATTTTCTACAGTGTTAATGCTTCCCTTTTTGTGTAAAGGTTTAACATGACCCTCTGACCAGCTGTCAGGAAAGTATCCTAATTCGAACATTTCATTGAACAATTCACGTAATACCGGTGATAAAATATGCTTACCATGTATAAAAAATTCATTTAAAATAGGTCCGGTCCTCCTGATCGGTTTGACTTAAGGTTTATTCCTTCAATAATTTCTTGTTCAGTAATCTCAATATTTAATTCATTAAATATAATGTTAAATTCATCACTTTCATATCTATCAATAAAATGTAATACATCTTCATCAGGTGTAAGGAATTGACTCTCTGGGTTATTAACAGCTTTAGAATATTGCTCAAAAGCACTAATCTAAATGTTGGGTTGCTTTGATTTGAACACTACTGCTTTATTCCAGCACACCTTTTAAGCATATTCCAGTATATCTTAGCTTTTATATGTTTATCCTGTATTATTTTATTTGTTTCGATTTTACACACATCTACATTTACGTATAAGTGACTTGTATTTTGATCTAGCATTTACCATATTTACTCTGTTAAAGGGACACTGTCCGTAAGTAAGCAGATATTGAGCATAACCAAATAACCGTCTGCTTTTATTCAGTGAAATGTATACATGAACACATGAGCATAGACCCTTAGATGTCTGTAACAATACATTCGTGAGTTTGAAAAAAAGAAGGTTTTAATTATTATTTGTAAATAAAGTGGGACCCACCGTATTTACCTTTTCTGCGATCACGTGACTTCCATTAGCGCATTAGGTTTTCACCTTAGTATGTATTGTATATTGCGAAATAAGCGATGTTGGCAACTTCACGCTCACGATCACGATCACTATTATTACCGCGAGTGTAATTTTAGTTAGGCTGCGAGTTCCAACGCCCGAAGCGGTTATTCATTTTTTTTTTGTACCGCGATTGAATTCCGTAAAACAATCTTGCTTTTAATTAGTAAATATTCAATAATGATTAGTGTGTAATGTTTGCGAACATAATTAGTGTGTGTTTTATAAGCTAAAAGTTACGGACATTGTCCCTTTAACATCGCTCTTGTCTAACCGATATTTATTCAGCATATATACAACATTCGATTTACTATTAAAGCATTTATCCGTATACCAAGGTCTCTCTAACGTTGTATTTTAGATGAATAGTTTTCAGAAGAAATAACCTTATTTTTAAATAAAGGCGAGACAACTTCATCAATAATATGTTATGTTAACTAAACAGACTATGTTCTGTTGTGTTAACTATTGTTTTTAATATTCGTAATTAGTGTGTATATATAGAAGTGAGTTAAGAAATATGTTAGTTTATGTTAATGTATCTATCTTGCTAACAACAACCAAATTTTACATCATATGTACACCGTTTCTAAACCTACTGACGACGACGTATATAATATATAACTTACATATTTTGAGAATACAAACACAATATAAACGTCTTTAACCAGCCAGGCCAAATCCAAAAACTACAGCGTTGGATTAAATGTTTTTGAAGCATTAATTTAATTCAATGTGTACGTTTCATAAATAGAGATGAAACTGCTTTGACAGTGTAATATGTCACATGAATATTTTAATAATGAAACATAGCACTGTAACAATGCACCGATTAAAAGAGAGATTTGCCATGAGTTCTTAAAATACCCGTAATTTGAATATGAGTAAAATGAATTATGAGTTGACAACTCTTTATATTGAACTATATATATGTAGTGTTTGGTATCAAATTGGAACATTTTTTTTATTGTATTTCAATGGTAATGTTTACATTTTATTTACAATTTCAATTATAAAAAAGGTTTATTTATGTTAAATAATACTACAATTAAATAGAATGTGTGTACAATCAAATCTTGGTACTAGGTTTATCTTATGCAATTGGATTTCTTTTGTGTCATAAAGTTGTCATATTTACTTACATAAATATATATTTTTTTAATACGTGTTTTGTTTTCTGTGGTTTAACTTTGTTTTAACTATAGATAAAAACTAAATTTGTATGCATATATACTGAATGCATATAATGCATTTATTATGCATCTACAATCATAATTTTAGAAATCCTAGTATATGTCTTCACCGTGGGGACTGCCCTATCTAATATAACCATGGTTGATATATATATATATACATATATATATATATATATATATAAAACTATGCGATTGATCCCTTTGGGGTATTGCTTCAGTCGTGAGTCTGTTGTGTGACACGGCTGGTGCAATATATCCAGGACCAATCGAATAAGTTAAATGTCTATCATATTGTTTTATTGTTGTGAATGTGAAATTTAATTGCATATAGTCTCTTGTAATTCTTTTAGAATGGCATAGTTAACATCATGTGTAATGTGTTATTGTATATACTATTGTACTATGACGAGACTTTAATAAACTATAAAACTACTTAATATTATACGTAGTATACTTTGCACATCCAGCGAGTCCGTGCATTTAAGTATTTACGATTGTTGTAGCATGGTCGGTGACATTTCCTTTGATGAGTGCAGAGCATTTAATCGTTTAATTTAGGCTAACTAAAGGTTTACCACCACCAATTACATGTAAACCTCCGAGGTGTAGTCGAATGTAGTTCCTATAATAAAAAGTAATCCCTCCTTTTTCGATGGAAACGGGCATTATAAGTAGGGGAAACTGCCCATTTCTATTCGATTTTGTGGTTATATGTATAAGAAGCGTATTAATAGGTTTTACTAGATCACTGATGAACATTTTTGAAATTTCGACTCTATGCTTACACTTTGTGAGCAATGAAAACAGGCGATCAATAAAAACAGCTGTACCCTTGACCTGATTAGTAAACAAACAAGAACTTTCTTACATGTCTTGTGACCCCACGTTTTCTGGTGATTTTTCAAGTGGAAAAATAGTTTTCTATATGAACATTACACTGCTGCATTATCCATACTTGAGTTGAATTTGCAGCAAATCATTAATATGTGACACTTTAACATTGGTGTCTATGGGGAAAATAATTAGTGCTTTCATACCTAAACCGTACTACAATTACCGGATATTGGAATTTAGAGTACGGTCACTATGACGTCACAGTGTTACTAAGTACACCATGCTACAAAAAAGATAGAGTCTGTCTCAGCTCGTTGGTTATTTCAGTGAAGTAATAAGAGCTCTTATTACTTCACTGGTTATTTAAGTTGTTTAAATAAGCCAACTCGCTGAGACCAGGCTCTATCTATTACTTAAAGGTGATAGGCGTGGCAGATTAATTATTCAAGATTCGATGTCTATGAACAGATATACAATATTCTTATTCAGGCGTCTTTAGAGGTCGGATGTAACCGTCTTTACTAGCTTTGGATCCAACCACATCTTACAAATTATTAGTTCACATTATTTTATTTAGAAGTTGGATACAACTAACTGCATGCAAATGCATTTATACTAAATTACATATAATTGGATTATATTACCGATTACTAAGGGACATGTTACACTTCATGATTACTAAGGGACATGTTACACTTCATGATTACTAAGGGACATGTTACACTTCATGATTGCTTAGGGACATGTTACACTTCATGATTACTAAAGGACATGTTACACTTCATGATTACTTAGGGACATGTTACACTTCTTGATTACTAAGGGACATGTTACACTTCATGATTACTAAGGGACATGTTACACTTCATGATTACTAAGGGACATGTTACACTTCATGATTACTAAGGGACATGTTACACTTCATGATTACTAAGGGACATGTTACACTTCATGATCACTAAGGGACATGTTACACTTCATGATTACTAAGGGACATGTTACACTTCATGATTACTAAGGGACATGTTACACTTCATGATGACTAAGGGACATGTAACACTTCATTTAGTACTTACTTTCAATTATCTACAATTTATCCACGAAATACAAACAATTTTAAACAAAACAAAAGGCATACTGTTATGATTTGTGTTATGAGTTTTGCATAGTGTATTGGTTTGATTATATACAGTATTAGTTTGATTAGATACAGCATTAGTTTGATTAGTTTTGTATTCAATGTATCAAATATAGGTTCCTCGGTGCATGTTTAGTATCATTTACATAACACAGACTTGCCTGCTAAATAATTTATGACTGCCATAGCACGGGCATGCCTGCTAAATAATTTATGACTGCCATAGCACGGGCATGCCTGCTAAATAATTTATGACTGCTAATGGCGAAAGTTCACTGGTGAAAGTCCACTGGGATGCAGCATCTAGGATAAAGCTTAGCAATTGCCTACATGCTAACTCAGATTAAAGCCCCTATAAAAAGGGCCGCAGGCATGCACTGAGTAAGTATTTTAGGTAGGATTTTGGATGTTATTTAGGACTTAGTTTGGATTTTATTATTCATCATTATCATCGTTAAAATTGTGTTTGAAATTATCATTACTTTTATAATAGAAAGAGTGTTATAAACGTATAAAATAAAAGTATGTAACCAAACAGTGGATTTGTGTGTGATTTAAACTTCCAATTCATTGAGGACATAACTATATGTATATACTCGGTAAAAAAGTTTTGGACCAGGGTATATAAAGTCATATAAAAATAAAACTAGTGGGCATAATTTCAGTATCTTTTTTTAGTAACCAAGGTCTACCCTACCCGGTTAATTTGGTACCAGAAACATTAAATTCCAAACAAGATTTGATTTTTAAAATATATCGCGAACACACAAAGGGTCTGTAAAAAATGTTGCAAAGTCCATTAAAAGTAACAGTTACGGACACATTCGAGTAACCAATAATCGCTTCTGGTAACGAATGTCAAGGTTACTCGAGTTGAGCGTAAATCATCCGATCACCATGGTAAAATTGATGTCGTCATCTCTACATTTAAGTCGGCTGAGGACAAGATAAAGGTTATGGTATCGAAGGCTAATCTTAGGAAAGACAGGGTTAACTCTAAAGTGTTCATCCATCACGATCAGTCACGCGAGGAACGACTTATGGCCAATAACTTGAGAACCATTATTGACTCGCTGAATCGTGGGGACACACACCTGTCTATTAACGGTACCCGTGTTGTCAGCAACAGAAACCGCGATAATAATCACCGAGGTGACAATCAGACGCGTGGAACTTCCGACAACCGAAGACGAGACGACTATAATAGCACATCCCGCTCTGATAGTGCTAATGACCATGGTCCGTCTAGGCAGAATGCACCTACTGGTCGTCCAAGTACTGGTACTACTACTAGCAACAGTGAACGAACCGGACGGAACAGTGGTAACCAAAACGGAAGCAGTAACAGGCGTTGTGGTGGATACAGAGGGAAATTTTAGATGCGTGTCGGGTTTTGGAACGTTCGATGATGGAACATTAATGTAGAAAGTGACAATTACTCTCTTAGATCCTCATGTATTAATCATTTAGACCTTGATATTATAGGAATTGCTGAGATCCATCTAACGGGAAAAGAAATTGGCACAGAAATTATTTTTACTGATCCTGGTTCGAAACAATATACAAAAATTACATCCTAAGTCCTCATCTCAAATCACGTGCTAAATATGATTTTTTGGGGTAAAAAGTCAAAAAAGTGAAGAAAATCACTATTTTCTGGAATAAATTTATATCCATTCAGAATATTAGTAAAACATATATTTATGTATGAAATGTTATTGTTAATATTGCATAATATTAAGTTTCAATGGAAACAAAGTATAATTATATATCAAAACCTGTTTTTGGGGCCAAACACATTTCTTTTTTTTTTAAAAATATTTTTTTTTAATGGTTTTAGGATAAGATTAATAAAAAATAGCATAAATTCAAATAAACTGTCACTGACATTATTTTAACTGATTATGGTTCCCAAAGATATAGAAAACAATATGTCCAAAATCCTCCTCTGAAATCCATTCTAAATATAATGTTTTTGGGGTAGAAAATTGTAAAAATGAAGAAAAATCGCTGATTTTAGAAATACATCAAGTATAAAATCAAAATCTTTTTTTTTTGTAATAAATTTCCGTACTTACTAAATAATACTTGTTCAAGTCATTTCTGCATACATATATAATTATGTTAGGATTGTTGAGTCAAGTAACACTTCATGTGTAATCAGTAGACTTCAAATCTTAGTTGTCATAGACATAGAAGGTTAGGTATGTTGATTTATATTGCCTTCTTATCAGGTAGCCAACGGAACTCACTTTAATCACTGTCTATTTTGGGTCGTGCCGAATTCTCACAACTTACTCCTCTAGACGAACTACATGCTGTACTGCAATCTAATCCCATTTTCTCACAACTACAGCTGATTGTTTTACATCCTGTTTTGCACGAGCATCTTATCACCTTCAGAAGGAATTCCGGGGCAGGTGATTTGTCCATTTTAAGTGGCTTCGTGGAGTTATTTTGTATTTCCCAGCCCCAATCAACCGGTATTAACCCATCTTCATTACCTCCAGTCATGTATTTGATAAAATACCCGTAGACTGTGAGACTTTGCAGCCCCTGATGAAAGGGGTAACATTTTGGGGTCTACAAAACTTGTGCTTTTGGCAACCTTTTCGGCGAATTTATGAACACGTAGTTTGTCCAGTCCTTCTCGCGAATTATTCCTATATAGACACAGTAATGCAGTCTCTCCAGATGCAATAATTTAGATACATTGTTTGGTGTTTTGTTGAACATATCTGCAGCCAGATGAAATTCCGAGTTGTTTTCATACGTTTTCAGAACAGTACCCTTCCCAAGTCCATATATCCTTGATGTTGTGTCGCAGCCAAGAATTGCATGAAGAAACAGTATATTAGAGCATATTTCTTCACCCAATCTACGTTTTGTGTTTTGAATGTTCCATACTGTGCTTTTCCATATATGTACCCGTTCCTTCTGAAGTGTTACCGTATAGTAACACAGCAGTATCAACAGATGTGTATCATCTCCAACTAATGACGTCTGCGTTGTAAAGGAGTAGGTCACAGCTGTCTTTACCATAAGAAGATCCGCATCGTCCGAAGAGTGTAGTTTCAATACCCGCATTTTGCAAATTATCACTTAGAAGATTAATAAATCTGTTTGTTTTTCTTGTTTGTGAGGAACTTACTTTTCTTTCCTCTCATGATCATTGTCTCAGTGAATTTAACTTACACCCCAACGCACCCCTGTTCGCCTCAGATGTGTTGTGTCTTTAGTACTTGGAACATTGTCATATCCATCAAATACCGCAGTCGCTTTTCCATACTTCTTTGTAACATGCTCCACATACACATCACATATTTGACCTTAGCTGTTAGATTTTGGCCAAGGAATCCGTTGCAAAAGGCAACCGCCATCAAGTATATATTTCATTTCACCAGTGGGTCTTTCACTGTGGTTTTACTTTATCTCGTATAGCTTCTGCCAATGCTGGCTTATCAGCCTCTCTCAGCAAGTGCGGGGTTTCAAATATTGCTGGAGGGTAAGTGCATAACTCATAGGAGAATAACGAATCCAGTTCGTCTTCTGGAAGTGATTCTTGCCGCAAAAAACAAGCCGTTGAAATAATAGTTGCGAGTCTACATTGACAACGTCATCGCCTATTTTCAAACCAGCCGTATCCGACATTGTTTTTACTTGATCTTTTCGCTTGAAAGCAAAATCCATAACAGTGCTTCCAGCCATTTTGTCTAGAATCTTGATCCCAACAGCTTTCGCATCATCTACATTGACAGAATCATCAGAAACAACTCCACTTGATATACTTTTTAGCTCAGGATCCTTATTAAAGGGGTTTCTTTCACTGAGATATTCTATTAGAATGTTCGTGTCTTTCTTGTCTCTCTGTTGCCGTGCGTTTGAAGTATCTTTATGCTAGTCACTGGTGATGAATTCTGTTCCTGATACTTGTTGCATAGCTTCGTTGATTTCTGAGCAAGCGGGGCCTAGAAAGTTCCCACAGCGTCCTCTGTGTTTGTCATTCACCTTCCTCGTGTTATCCCACCAGTTGTTTTCAAACTTCTCATGAGCATTTGTTCTATGACTAAATCAGTCAAGAGTCCTGCCAAAATGGATCGCTTTGTCTTAGTACATGATACCCCTCCATAAAGTACCTGTACACATCAGGACTACTTGTTTCTAATGCTAGCATGTTTGCAAGGAATACGTGTGCCGACCGCATATAAGTTGTGGCCAGATGCTGTGAAATAGGGTAACATATCTAATACTGCCTGTAAATGGAGCTTCCAGTTGCCAGATCGTTCTGCCTTAAAATATCATATCAACCTTCTCCATGTATTGAAGCCACAATATTGATGTGCGACTTTGTTTTAAGTTACTACAGTGCGTATCTACTCTCTCTTTTATGCGCTCTACTACAGCAGATGAACATGCAGATTCAACATCTAACTCCCCTGCAAGAACCTGATCAAACACAGTCAATGCACACTCGATATCATTGTCAATGCCTATTCATTCATATCTATATGTTTCTCCAGCAAACAATTCTGCTGTCTCGATTAGGTGATTTTCCGTGTCCACAGATACGTGCTCGTCAGAGGTACTTTCCTTCTTATTTGTTTCCAGTCCAACATTGCATGTCTCATCATTTTCTGAACCACCATTGAACTCAGCTCCGTTATTTGTTTCGTCACCTTCAATTTCACCACTTGGTTTGTTCTTACGTATGTCAATATTAAAGACTTCGGCGGCCATTAACGAATACAGGGCCATATCTAAAAGGTTGTGGCCTCTAACTGTTCGTGATATGGCTTTGCCTGTTTGCATGTGCATAACAGCATAACAGCATTATCCGCATATATTGTTTCTAGCAGTTCTGTCATTATATGACCAATACAGCCTAGGAAACTCATTTCCATGTGCAGTCCTCCCAATCTGAGCACAATGTGTCGCAGGTCGCTGTTACTAGGTTCTGATAGAACGATGTTCAGGGCTTTCCACCATAGAGGTTGGTCAAATGTGAGGATTGGCGTTACCTCGTATTTCTTGGCCTGGTCATTTATAAAATGCAATGTTGAGTAGATACAGGTTTCATCACTCGGGCTAATACGTGTTGCTTCACATTTATAACAACAGTCTTAATTAAGTAGCACACAGATCTGTTACTACCTTTAAAATTATGTTTTATTTCAAAATCAAACATATACATACTTGTCATCTATGTAACTGTATAACAAGCTCCATCAAGTGTGTATCGGTTCACTTAATTGGTGTTTACCTCAGTACCAAAACATGTCTTGTCAAAAAGAGCGGCAAACTTTTAAGGGAAGGTACTCTATCAAATCAAACATTTTAATTAAGGGAGATTATCTGAAATATTTTACCTACAAATCTACTGTTATGACCAATCTAAAACATTTAGTGAGATCAAACAAGTAGATCTATTATAAAAAGTTGGATATCTTACTTAATTTAACATTAATACGTAAATATCATTATAAAATTATGTTCCCAAAAATCGTTGATTTTTTCCAATTTGTCTTAAATTTTCAACCTCAAAATAAGTACACTTTCAACATGAGTTGTGAATTGTATTTTAGCTATCTGATAGAGAACAACATAAAAATTAAAATACAAAAACAAAAATATGATATTTACACACAGATTTAATTTAAGTATTTTATCTCCAAAAATCGGTGATTTTATCACTTTTTTCACCATTTTATCCCAAAATTGAGAGTCTGTCTATTTATTTTGTCAAATTGATCATACATTCTGATTGTCTTCTCTATTACAAGCATTATTTACTATATAACTGTATTTTTTATTGTTTAAATATAATTTTTTTAAATTATTCCAAAAAAAGGTGATTTTTTCATTATTTTACATCTTTTTCCCCCAAAATAACAAATTTAGCACGTGTTTTGAGATGAGGACTTTGGATATATTTTTTTCCATAATTTTTGGAACCAGAATCAGTTAAAACCATTTCTGTGCCAATTTCTTTTACCTAAAAGTGTATTTTTACTGCTTATATATACACTTATCAAAATGATGGTATAGTTTATTTATGTGGTGATTTAAACAGTCGTTGTGGTGACATACCTGATTTTATTGCTGGTGTAGACACGATTTGTGACCGTAATGTTGTCGATTTTAAGACAAATGCTTACGGAGATATTTTAATTGATTGTTTAATTAATGTTAATATGTGCATGCTTAATGGGAGAAACTTTGTTGGCAACGACTTTACCTCAAAGGCTGTTCTGTGGTTGACTACTGTTTAGTCAGCCACGAGCACCTTTCACTATTTGAAGAGTTTAAAGTCACACGAACTGTTGATCTAATAAATCAGTCAAGTTATGCAAGTGTCCTGGCTCCATCTGGCTTTCCAGACCACTGAGTTCTTACATGGAGCATAAACCTAGGATTTTCTATCACGGATGATCCTCGTGTTTTGAATTCTGTTATAGATAATCAGATTGACAGGTTTAATGTTTAAGCGGTTCCAGACACGTTTCTATCAGATAAGAAGTTTTATTTCTAGTTAATACAACAATAACAGACTTGGAACGCAGCTTTCGTACACAAGAGGATATTGATAAAGCATTTGACGGGTGGTGTGATCTTGTTCAAACAGATATGTACGCAAAGTTGCCTTACAAGTCTGTACAATTTGGATGCCATAATAAAAGAAGAAGGACTGGAAAGCCACGGTGGATGCTGAACTTTCAAATTTATGGAATAACGTTTGTCAGCTAGAGAAAAAATGGTTACAAACTAGCAATGTCTCTGAAAAAAAGAATTTTAAGTCAGACTATTGTTCTGCTAAGAGAAAATTCGACCGAGAGGTACATAGGTCGAAGCGTCTTTTTTGGTATAAGATGCAATCTGATATTCTAGAGGAAGTACACGCAGACCACACTCAGTTTTGGAAGTCGATAGGTAAGATCGGCATTAATCAAACTAAGAAACGTGTTATCCCTATGGAGGTACTCTTGGACGACAAATGTAAAAGATGTTCTATATAAATGGGAAAGGGATTTTAGTAATCTTTTTAATTCTAGTAATGTAATAGTTCCTGAAATTGATCATTATACGTTCTCTCCGTCTGACAACGGTCTTACCAATATTGCATTGGATAATCATATTTCGTTGTTCGAAGTTAAAAAGCTATTGACGATGCTAAAAGGGGTAAAGCTTTTGGTGTTGAATTAATACCGGTTGAAGCATTAACAAATGACACCTCAGTATTGTTCCTGCATGTTTTATTCAATATCTGTTTCGATACTGGTGTAGTTCCCAGCCTATGGGGGAAAAGTATTATTAGTCCTATCCCAAAGACAAGTACCGCTGATCCAAGAGACCCTCTATCATACAGAGGCATTGCATCAATGTATAAATTATATAGTTCAATTTTGAATACTAGACTAACCGTATGGTCAGACTTAAATGACAAGATTACTGATGAACAAAACGGTTTCAGGAAAAAACGTAGCACTATTGATCATTTATCCCCTTTAACGAATATTATAGATACTAGAAAAAGGTTAAAATTATCAACATTCTGTGCATTTATTTATTGACTTTCGAAAAGCATTTGATTTCATAAATTGGGATAAGCTTTGGAAACGTCTACAAGATACTGGTGTTTCGTGTACAATGTTGACAGCAATTATGTCATTATATACATCTGTGTCTGCGTGTGTAAGAATCAATAATTCTTCTACTAACTGTCCCTGTCGCCAATTCTCTATAATTTGTTTATTAATGATTTGACTTTAAGAATCAAAGCGCTTGGTAGAGGTATAGAACTTGACAATGAACGTGTCTGTATATTGTTATATGCTGATGATATTGTTTTAGTTGCCAATAATGAAGAGGACTTACAGTGTATGCTACACGAGCTTAGCGAATGGTGTAACACGAATGATATGTCTGTAAATAACAAGAAAAGTGGCGTTGTTCATTTTAGACCAAACTCTGTTTTAAAAACGGACTTTTTCTTTAAATGTGGAAATGATATTATTGATGTTGTAGATCGATATGTTTATCTTGGTTTAACATAAAGTGAGCATTTAGATTATAATATTATGGCTAAGGTCATTTCCCAGAGCGCAAGTCGCGCTTCAGGTTTACTGATCGCTAAATACAAAAGTACAGGCGGAATGCCTTATGACGTGTTTACACAGTTATATGATTCTCTTGTTTCATCCGTTATATCATACGTAGCTGCAATATGGGGATCGAAGACATTTTTCTTGTATTAATGCAATACAAAATAGAGCCATGCGGTTTTATTTAGGAACTGGCAAATATACACCTACAGCTGCCATAGAAGGAGATATGGGCTGGGTGCCATCCTATATTAAACAATGGAAATGTATTTGTAACCATTGGAGTCGTAATTTACACACAGCATCTTCTAGGATAAACAAACGTATTTTTATTTGGACCTATAATAAAGCAACTCGATCTTGTAAGAATTGGGTTTATGTTATTACCGAAAAGTTTAAGGAAATTGGTCACAGTGCTTATTCTGATATATCTGTTCCCTTCCCAAAGACTAAATTTATAGACGATGTGACTGGAGCCTTAATGGACCAGCATGTTTTAAAATGGAAAAATAGTATTAACAAAGTAGAAGGTGTAAATGGAGTAGGTAAAAACAAGTTGAGAACGTATAGATTGTTTAAATCTGAATATATTGTTGAACCTTATTGTACACTAATACTACCATTAAAGCACAGGTCTGCATTTGCTAAATTTAGAAGTGGGGTCTCACCCTGAAGAATTGAAACTGGTCGATATGAAAATCTAAGAGAAAGTCAACGCTTTTGTTCCTTTTGTGTTCATGAGGTTGAGGATGAAAAACATGCTATTTTAAAGTGTAGCATGTATGTTGACACCAGAAAGGTCTTGTTAGACAAGGCATGTTCTTTTTGTCCGGATTTTGTAAATTTAAACGATATGGATAAAATGATTTACATGTTTTCCAATAAGGAGATGATTCGATTATGTGCCAAAACCGGTTATAACATTCTTCAAAAACGGAATGCTGTTTTATATACATAGTAAATAGCAGTTCTGTGAAAATTATAAAGCATGTTGTCTGTTTTACAATTCAGGGTATATAATATACCTACTATTGACATAAATATATATAAATTTTTTAATACATGTTTTGTTTGCTGTGGTTTAACTATGTTTTAACTATAAATACAAACTAAATTTGTATGCATATATACTGAATGCATAAAATGCATTTATAATGCACCTACAATCATAATTTTAGAAATCCTAGTATATGTCTTCTACTATACTAATATAGTAATTCTAATATAACCATGGTTGAAATATACAATATATATATATATATATATAAACTATCGCAAACTTTCATTGTAAACGATAATTATTGTTGATTGTTGATCTATTGTGAATTATCAACTCAGATATTAAGGGTTATGGTCGAATGTCAAGGTTCAGCGATCATTGTACGGGTTTGAACACTGCCATGGTCCAAAACATTTTACAGAGTATATATAAATGTAATAGTTCTTACAACACTGCTGGCAGAGCGGCGGGATTCAGACCTATACGGTTTACAAATATACGTCCAAGATACTACATACGTATATAAGTATACACGTACATACATACGCACGTACATATCTACGGAAACCAGCAGTGTACCAACAAAAAATTGCAACATTTTTCATCCTATGTTTGCTGCTTGAGCCAAACGCGATTATATAAATAATGAAACTTTGAAGCGATACTATTTGGTATGCTATGTGTTGTTTTAGTATTTTTTTCCGAAAGGAAAAGTGTAATATAATAGGATTATTACTAGAGTAACGTGTTCTGGAAGTTTGTATCACCTCGAGTAGGTAAATGCCAGATCAAGGATCACACGAGAGGCAGAGCCTCGAGTGTGATCCTGGTCTGGTATTTACCTACGAGAGGTGATACACACTTCCAGAACATGTTACTCTAGTAATGATCCTTTTATTATATACCTCTTACACATCATTAACATAGATCATATTTGCATTGCTATTGCATACACCAGCTGGCATACACATTCAATATAGCATATTATTTCTGGATAAATTGCAGCGGGAAAATGTATGTAGTTTTAAGGTGTTGGTTTTCATTGGTCTGATCTAGTTGTTTTGTTTGTATGACGTAACGTCGTCTTGACGTTATCGCGCATAGTGGCGTAAAACTTGCTTGAATCATTGCAAAAACCGCTGTTCTATTTTTAGTAAGATGGTGATACTAATTCTATTTTTAGTAGCATAGTGATAACCTGTAGTGTGATACAGGTTGTTGTATTCCATTGTAAGAAAATGAGGGTACTATGTATATATTATTGATAGGTATATAATAAAGCCGTTATTATAGAATTAGTATCACCATCTTACTAAAAATAGAACAGCGGTTTTTCCAATGATTCAAGCAAGTTTTACGCCACTATGCGCGATAACGTCAAGACGACGTTACGTCATACAAACAAAACAACTAGATCAGACCAATGAAAACCAACACCTTAAAACTACATACATTTTCCCGCTGCAATTTATCCAGAAATAATATGCTATATTGAATGTGTATGCAATAGTAATGCAAATATGATCTATGTTAATGATGTGTAAGAGGTATATAATAAAAGGATCATTACTAGAGTTACATGTTCTGGAAGTGTGTATCACCTCTCGTAGGTAAATACCAGACCAGGATCACACTCGAGGCTCCGCCTCTCGTGTGATCCTTGATCTGGCATTTACCTACTCGAGGTGATACAAACTTCCAGAACACGTTACTCTAGTAATAATCCTATTTTATTATATACCTATCAATAATATATACATAGTACCTACATTTTCTTACAATGGAATACAACAACCTGTATCACACTACAGGTTATCACTATGCTACTAAAAATAGAATTAGTATCACTATCTTACTAAAAATAGAACAGCGGTTTTTCCAATGATTCAAGCAAGTTTTACGCCACTATGCGCGAGAACGTCAAGACGACGTTACGTCATACAAACAAAACAAGTAGGTCAGATCAATGAACACCAACAACTTAAAACTACATACATTTTCCGCTGCACTTTATCGAGAAATAATTTATTGAATGTGTAAGCAATAGCAATGCAAATATTTCTATGTTAATGATGTGTAAGAGGTATATAATAAAAGGTTCATTACTAGAGTAACGTGTTTTGGAAGCTTGTATCACCTCTCGTAGGTAAATATCCTTGATCTGGCATTTACCTACTCGAGGTGATACAAACTTCTAGAACACGTTACTCTAGTAATAATCCTATTGTACCATTCGATTAACAGCAGCACATTATACATATTATACATACAATATATAGCGGAAATTCCCGATTTGCGTTTCTGTTTTCCTTTAGTATATGTATATTCAAAATACAAAATACCTTAGGTCCATTATTACTGTAAGCCCTGTGGCTCACTGAGTTATGTTTGATTGATTTATTTAAAATGGAACTTTTAAATAGGAACAACAACTTGGTCTTCTATATATTGATTTATTGACTCAGTGTCGATTTATTCAACTACTAAGCTTTTCCTATTCAATTTAAACAACCAGTTGCATGTTTTATTCATTAAATTCTATCTGTCAGGATGACATTGGCAGGCAATGAGACAGTTGCACTTTTATTGTAATTAAGTATCTAATAAGCTTCGTAATCTGTTTATTATTTATAATTTAAAAAGCTAATAAGCTGTCTGGAATACCTTTAAGGCTTTTTGACAGTTTTGGTCAATTTGACAGAAGTTTGTTTTGAATTTTGCCGCAAGTGCAACTGCTGACATTCACCTTGTCAGCTCAGTATGTATAGTGGTTGTTCCTGACGACAGGATATTCAACCAATCACTGCTCGTCAGGATTACCATCAACCAATGAAAAGACATTTATCTGAAATATTTTGTAAGGATGCAATGCGGTCCTGACACATCAAAATCACATTTATAATACATATAAGCAAAATAGCTTTAACAAATACATAATAATTCAGTTCTAAAATTATGTCTAAATGTGTCCATAACATGGAATATTTGCATGGGTTAGCAATAATACAGCATTCAACACATATACAGGATGTCAGGATAGTGATTTAACTACACCATTTTATTACAAGAAATAGTCCCTGAACGCTATCTTATTTAACAAATAAAAAATGAACAAGAACAGTTAAATTACACTGAAATACTATGCCTTTATTTGAAGAAGTTTAAGTAGCATTACATTAGCGTATCCTTGTACAGGCAGAAGTTTTAATGAATTGAATTGAACTGACCGGACAAGTATAAAATGGCGGCCTCCATGAAGCTTTTGTCAGGAATGTGCAGTGCAAATAATTAACAATTGCTAAGTAAATACAGAATAACAGTGATTATGGATATTACCTGATGATAAATGAACGATGGGAGAATTGATTTGAACTGATGAAAACAATAAATAACATACATTTACTGTGATAATTACATTCAAATATGGATACACATTGTATGCTAAACAACCTGAACGAACAACTCAACACAAGGTAATATTTAGTTACTTCATACCCATTAGCATTCATCTAATAGTCAGTCCATTTGATACATATCTGATTCAGACAAATATATCTGGGGCAAGGCCCATGGCCTTTACATTACACAGGTATAACAAAATACATATATACACGGCACTAAATAGCGACACATGAAGTCTATTTTGTTAGATATAATTTTATTCTAATCAAATACATTTCTCCATCATTAGAGAGAACAATGGAGAACACTTACTAACAATTGTTTCAGTCCAAGATTCCATCTGTATATATATGTTGAAAATTTAATTTTATTGATTTGACTTTGAAATAGATATTGTAGGATCTGTACCGGACTTATTATTATTACTAAGGTCAAAATTGATGGTTGGAGTTTCCGAAGTCCACGGTGGAGTTTGTGGAACTTTGTACTTGGTAATCAAATTTAGGTTAATTTCGTGATCTCTTAACTTCGGTTTAATACGAAGACCAAATGTTCGAATGGCCGTTGGTTTTCTATCAAAAAGAGGTTCATAACTAGGATTAAAAACGGTATCCAAAGTTGGGTTTGATGGGTTAGATTGTAATTTAATGGCATATTGAAGGGCCAATTTCTCTCGTCTATGATACAGTGATGGTCCGTTAGCTTCAACGTATAGACTTTCAGCTGGTGATGTACGAAAGGCACCCAAGGCGAGTCGTAATCCTTGATTATGACTCTGCAAGTAAGACATTATTATTATCTGCCGATCCATATACTATTGGGCCGTAGTCCAGCTTGGATCTGATAATAGATCTGGATCTGATAATAGATCTTTACAGTCGCAAGAGCACTTTTCGATCAGCTCCCCAATTAGTGTTTGCAACAACTTTAAGTAAATTAAGAGCTTTAATGCATTTAACCTTCAAGGATTTAAGGTGTTGTATAAAAGTTAACTTACGATCGAACATTTCGTCTCATCCTCTACTGATATTGGTGACCCGTCCAGTGTTAGATGAGGGTCTTCATCATGTTTACGTAATTGACAGAAATGCATACAATTAGTTTTTCACTAAGACAATTTAAAACCATTTTCGTCAGACAAAGTCTGAAGTTTATTGAGAAATGTTTGTAGTTGTCTCTCAATAGTGTTCATGTAACAAAGTCGTCAACATACAGAGAACAATCCACACCAGGATTAATGCATTTAACTATGCTGTTACTTTTTATATTAAAAACGGTTACAGATAGAATACTGCCCATCTCCTGTTCATGAGTATCAGAGAGGGTTGTACCCATTCGGACACGAAACTGTCTATCATCAAGGTAATTCTCTAATGATGGGTAAGAGATCTCTAAGGCTAAGGTCATAAAGATCATTCATGATACCGTGTTTCCATGCGGTATCATGTCAAACAATGCAGCAACCAGGTGTTCTTTCTTAATGAAAGCTTCCCTAATAAAGGCTTCAAATCGAATGAGATTGTCGTTTGCTCCTCGGTGTCGTCTGAATCCACGTTGATACTTTGTTACCAGTTTGTTAGACTCCAAAAACCAGACGAGGTGATCATTTATCATTCGTTCCATGGTTTTACATATACAACTCTTTAAGGCAATGGGGCGATAATTTATTGGGTCCATGTTTTCCGGGTTTAGGGACTGGAATAACGATAGCCTCCTGCCAAAGAAACAGGGAAGTTTCCAGTTACCCATACCTTACTAAATATACTGTGTAGGGCAGACAAGCATGATTCAGGTAAATGCTTTAGTAATTGGTAATTAATATCATCAGGACCAGCTGATGTATCGAGCCTTTTTTTTTTTAAAAATTCTCGTAGTTCAGAAAGAGAGAATAGTTTATTATATTTTTCTAGATTCTTCGATATAAAGTTTAATTTCTTCATCTAACTTGGCCAGTTTGTCAATATTGACACGTTTTAGAAACTAGTTAGATCATATAAAGTAGAACCAGAATTAAGGCCCTTGATTTATTGTAAAAGTCCATATTCTGTCTTATGAACAGTTTAAGATCTTCGTTTTGTATCTTTGACAGGGTGTTGTTATTATTATTAAAAGCGCGCACAAGTAAGTAAACATCGCGCAGTAGAAATAGCAGAGTTGTTGCCCTTGAATTATTTAAAAAGGCTATATGTTGCTTAGCGCGTAACAAAATGGTCAGCCTTTCAAAACGTTTTAAATACTTTCGGCTCATTCCGAAGGCAGCTGACTCTTATATGGGTTTTATATTTGCCTATGGTTAACAGACTATGGCTCATGTATGTGGCAATAAACATGCTTTACAACTTGAATTCCTAGAGAACTCGTCTGAAAAACTTGAATGGTATAAACCCATATTATGTAATGTTGAAAGGTTACCATATCACTTGCTGAAATGACGTTTTCGTAAACCAGCCTACTGAAATGTAGCATGTAATCATTACTATTATATGTATATTAGCAATGAAACATTCACAAGCCTCAATAGCGCAGTTGATCGAAGCGCCGTGTTATTGCACAGGAAGGTAGGGTTCAAGCCTGCTGATTTCCCCTTTTTTTTAAGTTTCATTGGTTTTCATTATTGCTGATGGTAAGGTAGCAACAGTTCCTTTACATTTTTCACTTTGATAACGCAATCTTATAATTACACATGTTAACAGTGAACAGTTTATAGGTGTTGTAATGTACACTCTAACGCACACGTATGAACAATTGTATTTCTGTGCTGATGTGTACTTCTAGCACGTCGTGTTACAAGGTAAGTGTAATCAATATGTAAGGCATGTCAAGGTATTTGGACAGAAAGAAGCGAGGTCGCCCACATTGATTTAAAAGGCTTGGTAGGAAGGGAAGAACTGATGGTAAAAATCGGGAAGAATGTAAGAAACAAGAGGCCCAAGAGGGCCTGTGGACGCTCTACTGGCTAATATGGCTCTTATAACATCAATGAAGCAAGTGACTATCATCTTAAAGAGGCAAAATATAGACTTTTTAACTAAATCAAGAGCTATAACTCTGCCATTACTGGTCCGATCTGGCTGGTTTTCGAACTTGGCCAGTAGAGACAATAAAAAACAAAAACAAAAAAAAACACATTAATTTTTTTTTTATCAAAACAAAAAAATCAATAAAATAAAAAATAAAAAAATATATATAACAAAAAAAAATTAAAAATAAATAATAATAATATAAAAAAGAAAGTCGTAAAATCTGGTAAAGTTTGCCAAAGATCAGATGCAAAATGAAGGCCCTATCGTATGACGAGGCAAATTATAGCATTTTTTAACAAAATCAAGGGACATAACTTCGCTGTTACTGGTCCGATCTGGCTAGTTTTCGAACCTGACCGAGCTTTCATTGACATTAATAATCTGATAAAGCTTGGTAAAGATCGGATGAAAAATGAAGGCCCTACCGTCTTAACAAGACAAAATATAGCATTTTGAACTAAATCAAGGGTCATAACTCCACTGATACTGGTCCGATATGAATGGTTTTCGAACTTGTCCAAGCTTTCATTGATATTAACAATCTGATAAAGGTAAGGATCGTCTTAACGAGGCAAAATATAGCATTTTTAACTAAATAAAGGGCCATAACTCCTCTGTTACTAGTCCGATATGGCTGGTTTTCGAACTTGTCCGAGCTTTCATTGATATTAACAATCTGATAGTATTTGGTAAAGATCGGATGAACAATGAAGCCCCTATCGTCTTAACGAGGCAAAATGTATCATTTTTAACTAATCAAGGGCCATAACTCCGCTGTAACTGGTCCGATAAGGCTGGTTTTCAAACTTGTTCAAGCTTTCAACGACATTAACATTCTGATAAAGTTTGGTAAAGATCGGATGAACAATGAAGCCCCTATCGTATTAACGAGGCAAAATATAGCATTTTTAACTAAATCAAGGGCCATAACTCCGCTGTTACTCGTCCGATATGGCTGGTTTTCGAACTTGTCCGAGCTTTCATTGATATTAACAATGTGGTAAAGCTTGGTAAAGATAGGATGAAAAACGAAGGCCCTATCGTCTTAACGAGGCAAAATATAGCAATATAGCATTTTTAACTAAATCAAGGGCCATAACTCCGTTGTAACTTGTCCGATCTGGCTGGTTTTCGAACTTATCCGAGCTTTCATTGATATTAAAACCTGTTAACTAAAGTATGGAAAGCCGCGGGGGCCCATGATATTATAATTATGTTTTATTATATGTTAACTGAATATATATTCATATATTTTGCCTCGTTAATTCGATAGGGCCTTCATCTTTCTTCCGATCTTTACGAAACTTTAACAGATTGTTTATGTTATTGACAGCTCGGATAAGTATGAAAACCATCCAATCAGGCCAGTAACAGCAGCGTTATGGCCCTTGGTTTAGTCAAAAATGCTATATTTTGCCTCGTTAAGATGATAGGGCCTTCATCTTTCAGCCGATCTTTATCAAATTTTACCAGATTGTTTATATAAATGAAACTCAGACAAGTTCGAAAACAGTCAGATCGGACCAGTAACAGCGCAGTCTTGGCAGTTGATTTAGTGAAAAATACTAGATTTTGCCTCGTTAAGATGATAGGGCCTTCGTTTTTCATGCGATCTTTACACAACTTTAATAGATTGTTAATATCAATGAAAGCTCGGGCAATTTGGAAAACCAGTCAGATCGGACTAGTAACAGTGGAGTTATGGCCCTTGAATTAGTTAAAAATGCTATATTTTGCCTCGTTAATTCGATAGGGCCTTCATCTTTCATCCGATCTTTACGAAACTTTACCAGATTGTTTATATTAATGACAGCTCGGAAAAGTATGAAAACCAGCCGGATCAGGCTAGTAACAGCAGAGTTATGACCCTTGATTTAGTTAAAAATGCTATATTTTGCCTCGTTAAGACGATATGGCCTTCATTGTTCATGCGATCTTTACGAAACTTTAACAGATTGTTAATATTAATAAAAGCTCAGACAGTTTGAAAACCAGCCAGATCGGACAAGTAACAGTGGAGTTATGGCCCTTGATTTAATTAAAAATGCTATATTTTGCCTCGTTAATTCGATAGGGCCTTCATCTTTCATCCGATCTTTACGAAACTTTAACATATTGTTTATATTAATGACAGCTCGGATAAGTACGAAAACCACCCAATTAAGCCAGTAACAGCAGAGTTATGGCCCTTGATTTAGTTAAAAATGCTATATTTTGCCTCGTTAAGATGATAGGGCCTTCATTATTCATGCGATCTTTATGAAACTTTACCAGATTGTTAATATCAATGGAAGATCGGGAAAATTCGAAAATGTGCCAGATAGGACCAGTAATAGTGGAGTTATGGCCCTTGATTTAGTTAAAACTGCTATAGTTTACCTCGTTAAGGTGATAGGGCCTTCATCGTTCATCCGATCTTTACGAAACTTTACTGGATTGTTAATATCAATGAAAGCTCGGACAAGTTCGAAAACCATCTAGATTGGACCAGATTGGATCGGAGTCATGGTCCTTGATTTTCTGAAATATGCTATATCTTGGCCTCAATAAGACGAAAGGGCCTTTATTTGGCCGGATTTCATTGGAACTTAGCAGGAATGATCAGTACCAAGCCTAGTTGTACATAGTCACCGTGTTTCAGTTGAATGAGTTATAGCCCTTTAAAGGTTTTAATACACAAACTTTATTCTGACTAGTTCTCCGGAACCCTGGCCGGATTAAACGAATTTTTTTAGGGATGATCAATTCCATGTCTAGTTGTGCAAATCATCGCCGTGTTCCGGTTGAATAATAGTTGGCGGAGTTATGTCCCTTTAAAGGTTTTAATGCATACACGTTGTTCTGACTAGTTCTCCTGAATCCCTGGCCGGATTTAAACGGACCTTTTTAGGGATGATCAATTCCATGTTTCGTTGTGCAAATCATTGCTGTGTTCCGGTTGAACTATTTTTGGCAGAATTATGGCCCTTTAAAAGGTGTTAATAAACAAACTTTGTCTGAGCTACTTCTCCTGAACCCCTAGCCTGATTTCAATGAAACTTTGCAGGGATGGTCAGCACCAAGCCTAGTTGTGCATGTCATCGTCGCGTTCCGGTTTACAGATAATTGGCAGTGTTATCGACGTTTAAACGATTTTGATACCACACAACCCCTGGCTGGATATAGACGAAACTTGACAAGGATGATCTGTATCAAGCCTAGTTGTGCATATCATCGCCATATTTCGGTTGAATGATTCTTGGCAGAGTTATGACTCTTTAAATATTTTAATACACAAGCTTTGTCCAGATTAGTCTCTTGTGAACTCTTTGCCATATTTCAGCGAATCTTGGCGGGGATGATCAGTACTAAGCCTAGTTGCACCTGTCATTGCCATGTTCTGGTTGAATGAATTGGCAGAGTTATCAGCCCTTAAAGGTTTTAATACACTAACTTTGTCTAGACTATTTATCCTGAACTTCTGGCTTGATTTCAGCGAAACTATGCAGGGATGCTCAGTACCAAGCCTAGTTGCGTATATCATCACCAAGTTCTGGTTGAATGAGTTTTGAAAGACTTATGTCCCCTAATACATAAACTTTATCTTGAGTCAGTAGAGCGTCCACAGGCCCTCATGGGCCTCTTGTTTAGAAGTTATCATATTTATACATAGCAGCTTGTTATGAACGTTTAAGCTTTAAACTTATACAAATATTTGTCATTGAAATTTGCATAAGTCTTGGGCTTAAGTCTAAGAATATTCTCAAAAATGGTTGGTGAATTCTAGTCCTGGATTTATTAATCTAGTATCATGTTGACTTTAAATCTTCGTGTATATATTTAAATAGAACTTTAGTTTCGATTTTTCTTCGTTTATTTTGTAATAGGTTTAAATGTATTATCGGTGCAATAACATCAACAATTAGTAATATGCAAAAATAATTTGCTGTGAACTTATTGTAACAATGTAGAAGTATGTAGAAAAAATAATGGTACGCCGCGAGTTTTAAAACATCAAGATTGTCGTGTGTCCCTTTAAGGCATGCAAATAATCCATTTCCATTTCCATAACTACACGATACCCTATGACCACCGGCGCTGACTATAATCATCAATTGTCCTCATAGTTTTTGTAGTTCTAATCGGCGGCGGCAATGAGATGGCCATTCAGTAATACTGAATTTCACAGAGAAATGAAAAGATTAATAACACCACACATAAAACGAGAAGCAAAAGATACACATCAAAATGTTAGAATAAAATACAAAAAGGATATTTGAACGTAATTTGAAACCGTCATCCTGGACTGTATTGTCAAGTACTCTTAAAATATAAATAACATAACATAATTTCTTTATTAAAAATAAAGTAGTATTCTTCCATTTAAACATTATCAAGTCTCGTTCACTAGCTAACTCTTTGTTAAAGGTAAACGAAAGAAGTTAAATTATGCGCATTGTACCACCAGTCTCAAGCTAGTTTGTAGTCTGGTGGGTTTAAATTTTGTGTATTTTATCAAGGTGTGGTAGTTTAAAAATTCTTCAAATGAATTGGCGAAGTTTACTTGAATCAAAATAAGACTTTTAGAAGCAATTCCACTTATTGGATCCAACAAAATGGTGGAATTAAAATTCAAATGTTCAACAGTTTTTGCTGCGTTGTTTGTGCGGGCCATTCTGATTCTACACAACTGTCTGACCGTCTGGCGAGTGGTCATCTCAAGTGGGAACAGTGCATTCTGGGGACTTGCAGCCGGAAATGTCTTATCGGTCGTAGAAGGCGTACTTGTGATACGGTATAACGGTGGAACCGAATGGAACTGGTAAGATATAAACTTTTAAGTGCGTGGGAGTGGGGACGGAGGAGAGTGGGGAAAGGGGCGGGGCGGGGGGCGGGGAAGAAGTACGCCCCGTTTAACAGGTAAGGTTATATAATGACAACGATCTCAGAGAACTTTGAAATAAAGGATTAGTATAGATCAGCATTTCTAAGGTTTTGCAAATAGCAGCATCCCGTTAGCTTTACAACAGCAGCGTCCCGTTAGCTTTACAACTGCAGCGTCCCGTTAGCTTTACAACTAGCAGCGTCCCGTCAGCTTTACCACTAACAGCGTTTTTTAGCAAAAATAAAAAATAAAAATATTTCATTTATTTACATTATCAAACGGAGAACTGCATACCGGCGTGTGTTCGTCAATTAAAGATAGTCTTAATCCTTCTTTCACATAAACGTATGCAAAGTATTGAAGCAAATACAAACGTATTGAATCAAACAGAAACGTATGTGTACACTCGGTTAATTGTTTAAACAAAGAACGTCTGAAGCAAATATGCACTTAAACATAATCGGTTCACAAACATAAATTCAATGTGCATTTCATTGAATAAACATTTAAAAAATGCGATTTTTTAAGGGACATTTACGCAAAATATCAGTCATATGTTCGTGCCTAGTATGAGTTTTCTCTTGAACTCATAAAAATAGACCCTGCACATAAGCTAGATCCATATTGATCTATATACGATTTTTTTAGGTACAGTTTTTATGGGTTATTTTTTCTCAGACTCGGCATTTCGTTTATGTATTTGTATACTTAACATAAACACATATTCGATTAATATTACCATTTATAAAGTACACTTTCTATAGGCTAGTCACATAGTCTCATATGTAAGTGGAGAGGAAATATATACCATCGCATTAATGATTTAATTCTAGATTAAGAATTGATATCCTAAATGTTCCCTATACACTTGACTTGTTAATAAGTTTGCAACTTATATATTATAATAGGCATTGGAAGCAACATGAATTTAGAAATATATTGGACATTGGACTTTGGGCATTGGCAAATGTTCAGTATCAAAATAATTTGACAATGCAAGTTTGGAGATTCGCCTATGTCCAAAGTCAAATTATTTTGATACTGGACATTCGAGTCCAAAGTCAAATTATTTTGATATTGGAAATGTCCAAAGTCCAATGTCCAATATATTTCTAAATTCATGTTGCTGTCACTGGAGTATTTAACGAATCCCAATTTGAAATTGTACGATGATACTAACCCTGCATAATATTTAATGTTTTCATTTTATGAATACTATATATTATGGTGTCCTGTTGGGGCCATCTTACCATAAGTCGATGGTCGATGGTACGATCGATGGTAAGCCTTACCTAAGTCGATGGTCGATGGTAAGATGCGATGGTAAGATGCGATGGTAAGATGCGATGATCGACCATCGCATCTTACCATCGACTATCGACCTAAGTTGATGGTCGATGGTAAGATGATATGGTAAGATGCGATGGTATCATCGAACATCGACCTAAGTCGATGACCTAAGTCGATGGTGGATGTTAAGATGCGATGGTAAGATGGGATGGTTGATGATAAGATGCGATGGTAAGATGCGATGGTCGATGGTAAGATGCGATGGTATCATCGACCATCGACCTAAGTCGATGACCTAAGTCGATGGTCGATGTTAAGATGCGATGGTAAGATGCGATGGTCGATGGTAAGATGCGATGATAAGATGGTAAGATGCGATGGTAAGATAGCCCTAACAGGACACCGTAATATATAGTTTATTCAACAAATACAGTAGACCATTTGGTCCATGAGTATACAGATACACATACAATTTTCAATTGCAGAGGTCGATGGCAGTAACAAACATTACATAGTATCAACTTTTGTACAATATAAAAACATTCTAAATCAGTTTTAATTATGCTATTTCTAACAGTATACGTTTTACTATTAACAATTGTTTAAAAGAGAAACATACTTCAAATCCACGTGTCACATACAGTAATATTGTTGTTAGAGTACCACCAGGTTTTACAATCACTGGTCACTGAAACAAAAATCATCACATATAATGACCCCAAATGGGCATCCTATCCCTGCACGGACGTCCATACATAGTATGTATTTAGCTTTTGTATTGCATGCCCAGAAAATACCCAATATATGCCATTTGTTCAAATTAATAGTTGGCGCCGTGTGTAATCGTTAGCACGATGGCTGTTAAGTGACGTAAGATCGACCCAAATTCGGAACGTTAAGGCTGACATTTCGAAATATTTTAAAGAAGTTACCATTTGAATAGTAATTATAACGAGACTTAAAACTGCAATCTTTCAAACACAAATATCCACACTGAAATGTGATCACGTACGGTTTACCACTTGGTATGGAATGTAAAACCAAATAATCACACTGAAATGTGATCACGTACGGTTTACCACTTGGTATGGAATGTAAAACCAAATAATCACGGATAATCACGCACACGCGCTAACTCGCGTACGCACACACGCACTTCACAGAGACATATTTTAAGGGACTGAAGACATGTAGAATTATAGACGTCAATTCAAATAAGTAAATACTTCGGCTTTATATCTAAGTGTTTCCTCCGGTTTAAAGTCCCCATCCCGCTATCAACATGCACATTTTACTACAGATGTACACCGCTTCTAAACCTACTGATGACGAGGTAATACATAATTTACATATTTTGAGAATCCATCTCTTTAGACACAACATAAACGACTTAAACCAGCGAGACCAAACCCCAAAACTGGAGCGTCGAATTAACAGTTGATAATTCATTTTACGCATATTCAATCACGTGTATTTTAAGAAAGCGTGAATAAACCTATACCTTTAATAAGTACAGAACCATAATATGACCTGGTTTTGATAAACGGTTTTGTAATGTAATTTTGCCGTTATTTGGCGGGTTTGTTTCTGTAATAGTTGTTCATTAGATCCGTACCTATCTCAGTCGTCTGCAAACTTTGCGATTGCTTTGTATAAAATAGTGTTTTTAAGTTTTAAAGATAATTAGTATTATTATCTATTTATTTTTTGTTTTTGTTGTTTTACATATTTGTTTGTTTGCATGGTGTTTTCGTCATTTTTAGCACATGTTAGGCCATATATGACGATCGATAATTGATTTTGTTTTTTTGGTAGGTCACCCCATTTGTTCTGGTTACCAGTACTGTATACCTCCAGCCATCTGTACGAATCAACACTTTCTCACTAGACAAATCGAGCTCCCAGCTGAATTCGAACAGCGGTGTTTCTTTACAGACACCAGGAAGCCGCTCCATAGAGAGAGGGAGAGGATATATAGGAATACGGGAACATGCCCTACTCTTACCAATGAATAAATTCATACGGTTCTTCAACGTGCTCGGAGGATCAACTCCGATACACAGGATTCCCGTCCCCATCCGACAAAAGAGGCTATGGAAATGCTCAAGAACACACCGACGAAACTCTGTAACGCCGTTGAGGTTTAAGTCCGGTCTTCCAGTGCGATCCACTGGGCCACGCGTACCCTGTCTTAGAAACAACACTGAATGTATTACCCTATTATTAGATAAATAATAAAATGTCCTCAAAATCGTCTACTGTCCCTTTAAACGTATATCTCGCTACGTTTTATATCAATAAATCCCCAGTTGCGTGTGAATAAGATGACCTATGTCTCGAAAATTGCTCTAATAGTACATATAACACGCACGGCGTTTCATATTCTTCAATGCACGGGCAAAAAATGGAATGTAGCATAATTGGATTTAGGGTTATATATTTAACATAAAACATTTTACACTGCATGATAATATGTCATTGCAAGTGGGCGTTTAAGCGTTTAAGCATAGTATTTTTTCAGTATTGGATCATTCATAATTTGTTTTAAGAGTACATTTACACCAGATCGCTTTTAAATGCGGTAAATTATACTAAAAAACTTGTTAGTAACAGCTGAATAATATGTATCTTCAGTCGTAAATCAAACAAAATGAGGTCACGTTAAAACGAGATATGTTAGATTACGCACCCGAGGGAATCTTTATATTAATTGGTGAAAAGAAACTGGTATCTGTGTTAAACGTTCCGGGCTTCTCGACTGAAAAAAGGATGTCATTTGGAATTGAATATGAAATGAAATGAAAAGTTCGACAAGTTTATGTCAAAATAGCTTAATGTTAGTCAAACTTGTGTGAAAATATTGGTGTTTCTTTTACCTGGGCTGATAATTAAATATAAAGCCCTGCTTTTACACATGTTCAGTTCAATTAAACGCCAATTATGTAAAGAGATTATACCTTTCAACCAAGTGCAGTAACGCCCAGTTTAAATATTTATAAAATAAGATCATTACACCATATATTTATTTAAGAATGAACAAACAATTAGGAATTGAGTAGAAATTTGAAGAAGCAAGATCAAGACTGAACATAATAGTATCTTCACAAAATAAGAAAATAAAGGTGGAAAAAACACCGCTTGTGTTGGGCACATGAGAGTGTTGGGTGCGTTAGAAGTATTCATATGTCAACATAGTTGTAGTTGTAGTGTTTTGCGTGGAGCACATCGGACTGTTAAATAGTTTAGATGTAATTGAACAACGTTTTAAAAAAGACATGCGAACTGATGGTATGGTAGCAGCTCAGAAACTCGAAACTCTAAAGTACTTTTTATTTAGGATCCCCCTTTTTTGTTTTACCAAGTTCATATGCACGCACGAATGGTCCCCAGTTCAAATGTTCATGGATAAAAACATGTCCATAGCAAATTTGGTATTTTGAAGGAAATGCTGTAATACTGTCAATTAATATAATTGTCATTTGTGTACAGGTGGTGCCCGTGTTTTCTGGTGTACCTTGTGACGACACTTCCGGGAATATGGCTGCTACAGCTGTCCCAGTACGATGCTTTGGTCGCGAGTCAGGAGTCGCCTAATTATGGGCAACCTACGTACAATGACCGGCTGGTGTCAACAGCAATGCCAGACTTCAACCTCACAACTGCAATGGCCGCAACAATGTCATCCACGACCGATGTAACTGGCACAACGAAAGTCTGTATTTTAATAATTGTAAAACTTCGGAATGCTATGCTAACGCACAAAACTCCTGCAATCCTGTTGACATATAATAACCGTATAAATGCATTAAGGAATAAACGTAAATTATATGATAAATGCAGGAGACCACAAACAAAACACAATCTTTCTAACATATTAAATGTTCGTCCGATTGGTGGAGAAGGGAACCATCTTATTAGTTATTGTATATGCAGTTGGTACCAATTTCCACTAATGATTCGTTTAAATCAAACCATTGAACTGTAAGCGTACATCATTTAATTTGCTTGCTTTGATGTATTTAATTAACTCATGTTGCTTGAGCCAAATAGCTGCCAAAGATTGCCAAATCTCCATTGAAACATTCGCGTGTGATTTCCAAAATAACCATCTGTCCTGAATATATAATATATTTGTTCCTCTATTTACAGGTATCCTTTGAGAGTTTATTTGAACTAGAAGACAACACATGGATCGTCGTTATACAAGAATCGCTTGTCTATCTGCTCGTATTCAGTCGATGGATATTACCACGCAGTGGTGTTTCCCGAGAGGCGCTGTCTGACCTACTGTTGCAGTTCCTGGCAATAGCCTCCGATATCATGGAACTGTACGCTATTTTTGACGAAGAAATCGTTCAGAGCAATCTTGGAATTACTTATGCCATTTTGAGCCTTTGGTCACTAAGTTTTCTACAGTTCATACCGGTTCTTGTTTACAAACACAAGTACCGGCATCTGCACAGTCCCCGGATGCAAAGGATTACTCGCGCATGCGGAGACTTCTTTGCGGAAGTTGTAATCACGTGCACAAGCATCCTCTTACAAGATGGACCTTTCCTTTGTTTACGTCTTTACATAATGATAGAGCTCGAATTAATTACTTATAGTTTAGTGTTTTTCGTTTTGAAGAACATCGTGTCGGTGCTTATACTGTTGTATCGTCTGCTTATTATGTGTATTCAACTACCGTGTTGTTACCATGACGACAAGGAAATGGTAAAGGTTGAGACGGTTGATTTCTCTATGCCGGCTGTATTTAACAGTACTCAGAAATTACCCATGCATATTAAAGAGTCCGCACCTAATTCAGAGCTACAGCCGTACAAATTTAGTGTCTTTTGAATACTGGTTTCAAGTTTTTCAGAGCTTTTTGGGTCCATACTTTAAAACTCTGACGAGTTTTGAACTCCAACAGATTTGATCATAATCGTCAAGATGGTTTTAAATAGCGCCCAACTTTATGAAAGTTGCAGTATGGCTACACATCACATTGCAGTGATAATATGTTATGTTAACTTAACAGACTATGTCATGTTGTGTTAACTATTGTTTTTAATATTCGTAATTCGTGTGTATATATGGATGTGAGTTCAGATATATGTCAGTTTATGTTAAAGTAGCTATCCCGCCAACAACAACCAAATTTTACAACATATGTACACCGTTCCTAAACCTACTGACGACGACGTATGTAATATATAACTTACATATTTTGAGAATACAAACACAATATAAACATCTTTAACCAGCCAGGCCAAATCCAAAAACTACAGCGTTGAATTAAATGTTTTTGAAGCATTAATTGAATTCAATGTGTACGATTCATAAATAGAGATGAAACCGCTTTGACAGTGTAATATGTCACATGAATATTTTAATAATGAAACATAGCACTGTAACAATGCACCGATTAAAAGAGAGATTTTCCATGAATTCTTAAAATACCCGTAATATGAATATGAGTAAAATCAATTATGAGTTGATAACTCTTTATATTGAACTATGTAGTGTTTGGTATCAAATTGGAACATTTTTTGATTGTATTTCAATGGTAATATTTAGATTTTATTTACAATTTCAATTATAAAAAAGGTTTATTTGTGTTAAATAATACTGCAATTAAATAGTATTTGTGTACAATCAAATCTTGGTATTAGGTTTATCTGACGCAATTGGATGTCCTTGTGTCATAAAGTTGTCATACTTATTTACATATATATATTTAATTTTTTATGCCCCAGAAAATGTTCCGGGGGCATATAGTAATCGCAACGTCCATCTGTCTGTCCGTCCTTCCGTCCGTCCGTCCGTCATTCCGCAGTTCGTGTCCGGACTGTACCTTCAAAACCTCTGCATGGATATTTAAATAACTTGGCACAAGTAATCACCATAACAAGACGATGTGTCGCGCGCAAAACCCAGGTCCGTACCTCAAAAGCCAAGGTCACACGTGCAGTTCATAGATCAAAAACAGGTACACAATTTCGTGTCCGGACCGTAACGTCACAACCCCTGCAGGGATTTTTAAATAACTTGGCACAAGTGATCCCCATAACAAGACGGTGTGTCGCGCGCAAACCCATGTCTTCAAGGTCAAGGTCACACTTGTTGTTGTTGTTGTTGTTGTTGTTTGCGATAATCACATTAAGCAGACGATGCGGAGAAATATATATCATGAAGAGTTGTATGCATAAATGTTTAATTCATGCAAAAACCCATTACACATGTATTTCTCTGTCCAATGATGGTATTTCCATTTTAGGCAAAACAGGAGTCAGAACGAAACTTTTGCTATATCAAAAATGATGGTATTTTTAACTTTTAAACAGCTTTATATAGAATTTCTAACTATTATAATGCCATTTCCATAAAAATACACTTAAAAAAACTATTCTCAGTTATAGCTTATTAAAAGCTTGTTTATAATAACGTATTTCATGTAAATATTAAACTGATTTTTTAAAAGTGTGTTTTGCTTAAATTTACTAAAGTGCATTTATAGTATCACTCCATATGGTCACTGTAGATACATAATGATTCCCAATGTTTTATGGCCCCCATAAAGTGTGCAAGTGTGACTGCCGACACGCTAAATTACATAACGCCAGTGGCGGCTTTATCGATATCTGCGGGAGATAAATCAGTACTAAACTATCACCAAGAGTTACATTTCGTGAAATTATTGTTTTTTTCAGTCGATTTCGATTTGAGGAAGATTCTTCCATATGTTTTCAAATAACTTGGCACAGTTTATTTCACAGAAAAAACAAAACAACTTTGAGTAAAACTGTACCAAACTTTTCGAATATAAAGCGTACAATTTCTGCCATATAAATTTTCTTTCTAATATTATGTTCACATCAATAGTGTTGAATTACTGTCATGTACTATATGGTTGACATTGCTCGTGCCTAAAATGCGTACATCGTTGAAAAATTCACTTGACCATATCTCATCGATTTTGGATTTTTTGGATCAAAGACGGCTGACCAATAGTCGTTAATATTATACGTAATATACTTCGCACATCCATTCAAGTATTTACGATTGTTAAAGGTGATACGCGAGGCAGATTAATTATTCAAGATTCGATGTCTTTGAACAGATATACACTATCCTTATTTAGGCGTCCTTATATTACCGAATACTAAGGGACATGTCACACTTCATTTGTGTTTTGACATTTAGTACTTACTTAGTAAGTTACTTTCAATTATCTACAATTTATCCACGAAATACAAACAGGTTTAAACAAAACAAAGGGTTGACTTTCTTCATCATACTGTTAAGATTTGTGTTATGAGTTTTGCGTAGTGTATTGATTTGATTATATACTGTATATGTTTGATTAGTTTTGTATTCAATGTATCAGATATAGGTTTCCTCGGTTCATGCTAAGTATCATTAACATAGCACAGGCTTGCCTGCTAAATAATGTATGACTGCCATAGCACGGGCATGCCTGTTAAATAATTTATGACTGCTAATGGCGAAAGTTCACTGGTGAAAGTCCACTGGGATGCAGCATCTAGGTTAAAGCTTAGCAATTGCCTACATGCGAACTCATTTATATTCATACGATTATAGCCCCTATAAAAAGGGCCGCGCGCATGTTTAGGTAGAATTTGGATGTTATGTAGGGACTTAGATTGGATTTTATTATTCTTCATTACCATCGTTAAAATTGTGTTTGAAATTATCATTACTTTTATAATAGAAATAGTGTTATAAGCGTAGAAAATAAAAGTGTGTAACCAAACAGTGGATTTGTGTGTGATTTAAACTTCCAATATATTGAGGACATAACTATATATATATAAATGTAATAGTTCTTACAACACCGCTGGCAGAACGGCGGGATTCAGACCAAAAGGTTTACAACAATACTTCCAATATACTACATACGTATATAAGTATACACGTACATACATACGCACGTACATATCTACGAAAACCAGCAGTGTACCAGCAAAATATTGCAACATATTTCATCCTACGTTTGCTCACCTGCTTGAGCCAAACGCGATTATATAAATAATGAAACTATGAAGCGATACTCTTCGGTATGCTATGTTTTGTGTAGGAAAAGGAAAAGTGTAATGTAGCCGTGTACCATTCGATTAACAGCAGCACATTATACATATTATACATACAATATATAGCGGAAATTCCCGAGTTGCGTTTCTGTTTTCCTTTAGTATATGTATATTTATTCAAAATACAAAATACCTTTAGGTCCATTAGTACACAGGTACAACAAAATACATATATACACGGCACTAAATAGCAACACATGAAGTCTATTTTGTTAGATATCATTTTATTCTAATCAAATACATTTCTCCATCATTAGAGAGAACACTGAAGAACACTTACTAACGATTGTTTCAGTCCAAGATTCTTTCTCTTGGGAGAGTAAAAATTGGTATTTATATATATATTTCAATATGTTGATGCATCTATTTTTTATAATTATCATTTGTTTTTACTACACTCAAACCAATTTATTACTAGATAAGTCAAAACATGTAGAGAAAAAATGATAACTGATGTAAAATGTTTATTTAAGACATATTTTCCCAATATTCCCAGTAAAATTATCAAAATATGATGAAATGTCCCAAACATTGCCTTTCTTGTCAAATTCAGCTTGAAATTTAGTTTCTGTGATAACAAAATGAAGTCAAAATATGTAGGAAAAATTGATAACTGATGTAAAATGTTTATTTTAAAAAACATATTCAAAAAAATTCCAGTAAAATTATCAAAAACAAAAAAATGTCCCAAGAAGAGCATTTTCTGTAAAAAATTCAGCTTGGTATCCACCCACATCGAATTCAGCATACCCAAATTAATATAAAAACATCAAGATACCACTTTTACTAAAAAACATGCCGCTAACCTTCACAAAGTAAAAAAATGGGCCCAGTCTAGTAGGCCAATTTAGGGTGTAAAGTTAGGGTCAGTTTACAGAAAATGTACTTAGTATACAACACTGTGTAAGCAAGATGAATAACTCGTGATCTTTTACACCTATTTCAAGATAACTCATGTTTAGCTTTGTAATTATTTTACCAGTGGTACTCCAATAAAACTGTACACGTATACATTTGTATCAGCGGAGTATTATTTGTATCTGGTGGTAGTTAATTGGGACCTTTATATAACCCTTTATGGTATGTTAAGCACATATTGGGACAATTGTATTGGGGCTAGACTTTCATTTTTAACATATACTGAGTGTACATTTGAAAACGGAACAATTGGTATTTTTTGAATTTCTAGAGTGTGTGTGTGTGTGTGTTAAAAGTGGTGATTCGAACAAAACATTTTTAAATGTACTGAATATATATATGATTACCACACAGATTAGTAGTAAAGCAAACACATTTTTTTTTCAAAAGCATCCAGCTGGCTTGCGGAACGTCGGTGGTTCTAGCCAGGTGCCGTTCCGCGCAGGAAAATTGCCCGGAGGGGCACCTGGTGTATTCCGCCACCATTTGGCTCAGTAGTCGGTGCCGAACATAAAACAATAAAGGCTAAGGCTGTTTTTACCTACAGCATGTGACATGGAAAACGTATGAGCGGCTTAGGAGTCAACATTTGTATGTGTATGTCAATATGGCACTTAATGCCCACGTAATACCAGAGCTACTGGCACAATGGATCAGTTGTATTGCAGGAATACGTTTTAATAAAAGGGAAAACAAAAATTATGAATAAATTTAATATTGAAACCTCGACTAAACCAAGGGCCGATCCAGAGATGGACCCGGGACACCCCACTAAATCCGGCTAGCGTAGCATTCACTAAATGCCATATAGAAAACTAAAACATGTCGGGTTGGGGAATGCCCCCGGACTCCCACGCCCTCCCCACCTCGCCCATTTAACTGAGGATTACACCCCACCATTTTTTGTACTTAGTCCTTTTACTTAAGCTTTACCAATACTAATGGGAGACATTTAATTTTCTTCAATTAAGAATCGTGATTCTGTTTTATTATCAGAATCACGTATGACTGTCCCGATGTTCTTGTCGGATAACAAAACCTTTAATTCGTCCTCATGTTGTTCATTTTCAACATTGTCCATGTTATCTTCTGTTTGGCGTATTAGTGTATTTCATTGGAGTACTCATTTTCTTCAGTAACGACCCGTCAGGGTGATACATCTTCCGTAACGAACACTTTACCATGATCCGGAATGCCATGTGTGTATACCTGCGTTCTATATCCTGCACGACCTGTTCGTTTTCGTCTATTTACCGCTATATATATATAAAGGACTGTTCTTTCTTTGAATTAAGACCATTACATTTATGTGACAAAGACTGTTTTGGGGAAAATGACTGAGCAGCAGCCGGACATTGTAAACCCCGATCAGCCTGCGAGTTACTCGCTAGCTGATCTGGGTATACATAGGACGCAAAGACTAGTATACTCTTGCTTAGCGGGTTAAAGGCTAATTTCATGTCAGGCGTTTTCCAAGAATTGATCTATAATGACATGGTATAGTTATCGCTGTAATGACAAACAAAATACTCTATCTTATATGCTCTATCTTAAAGAGCTGTTTCTGAGATAAAAGTATTTGTTATCATTAGCATGACAGACGTAATAACAGAATGCAACATTGAACGCAAAATAGTCAACTTATTTGTAGCAGAACACAATCAAGAATCGCAGGCACTCCAACGCTTATCAAAGTAAAACCAAGTTATATTTTCAAATATTAAAGTTTCGCCTTATTGTAGCAATGCAATTCAGTATCACTTTCAGTCGTGACCAGTGGCAGGAATTCAAATGGAGAATTACAACTGTTTAAGTAAGCACATCAACATAAGCTTCAAACACGTGTTATTGTTGTTGTTTTTCTCTCAAATATATCTAAAAAAATAATCTAAAACTGTACTACCCCCACCGAACAGTAAAGTATCTCAAACTTTCCACCGACAACATGTTTTTTGAATGTGCATGTTGCGGTAGCCACAACTGTGTTATACATAGCTATGTTCACATGGATATGCCAAATCAAATTCCAGAAGAAGAAGAAAATGACGAATGGTTTTAAAAAATATAACTTTCATCGTCGTTAGCTATCAACTTACTAATACTGTTATCGTTTATAGCATGAACTGTAAGAAGGATAGCCTTTTTGGTTTACCACGACCTGTTTGGAACACAATTATAATTAATTGGTGGTTGTGCATACCTGATATTGTGCACAACTGATACTAAACAGTTGATTTGTTAATGCACAACTGATACTAAACTAAATATAATATACGAGCTAATATGCCCATTTGCATGAACAATTCTAGAACTTCGCATTTCGGAATGTGATAAAACCCCTTTTAAATGGAATATTCCTGATCAAATTCTACCAAAATCCTCTTAAAGCATTTAGCAGCAAGCCCACTTACACCCCCGGTATCCGGATAAAACTACGTCGGAGCGATACGACGAACGCGGATCACCCATCAGTGAAAATAGTTCCTAGTTTCGAAAAAGTAATGTTTGTGGACACTTAAACGTATTTTCCAATCGGACTTTTGAGCGATTTTTGTTTGTTAATACTAACACTCCTAAAAAAAAAAATGGAGTTTGGTATATTGTTAGTTATGAAATCAGCCTTGTAATGCAAAGTCTGTTGATAAAGTCCTTCTAAATTGCAGAAAACTGTTTCATTCTTTGTTTATTGGCGATTTTTAATATCCATTTTAACGGTTTTACAGGCACACATCCTTCCTCTGGATAACAACATAGTTTGCATTCGTTAAAACACCCGAGTATGAATGAAGTATTGCGTGCTCTTAGAACTGGTGATACGGACGAAATCGGAGTTCGGATAAAACGAACAATGGCGAATATTATAGGATTTCATTATTATTGTCATATTGCATGGCAGTGGCCCCCCCCCCCCACTCCCCCACCACCACCACAATGTTTATAGTGTGGGGACAGAGTATGCTTTGCCACCCCCTCCCCACCCCACCCCACCCCACCCCCAATAATTTGAGGAAAAAGTGACTAGATTTCCGAAAAGTGCCCCCTCACCACCCCAACCCCATATTTGAAACATACCTTTTTGTGCTTTTTTTTGGATTGTCCTTTCTTTTTTTAATTTGCTCCCCGCCCACGCCCCCGCCCACGCCCCGCCTTCGTTACTACGCCTATGTATGAAAGCTTATTTTAGATAAAGTATGTTCTATAAATAAACTGAAACGGTCATTGATTTCGGACAAACAATTCATTACTTACACGATAATAAGAGTAGGGCAGGTTCCCGGATTCCTATGTATCCTTCCCCTCTTTCTGGGGCGGCTCTTAATAACCTATACTGTGTTGATGAGCCGTTAAACAACATTCAATTCAATTCATTACTTACACGGTATAGCCTATATACAAAAGTATAGGTTTATTATGTCGGACATCGTATTGAGAGGTTTACACAGTATGTGATGTCATTTAGCTTTTAGCCCAGATATATGCCTATTAGGATGTATTTTATGTGTTCATCAACGATGGATAAAGCAAATACGAATTTTCAAATCACAGCACGGATTTCTACTTTATCCAATTCATTCCCGAACTGCGCTGGGACACTTGGTATATATCACCCCTTGGGCATCTGACTCGCCTCGAGCATATTAATAATTATTTCTATTTGTGTAGCAATTTTGAAATCGCTCATATGCTAAAGCTATATTCTCACAGTAGTCAAAAGTCGTTTGTACCGCCAACGGTTGTTGCCAATCTTTACCCAGAGTACGCTCGTTCCTCATTTGAGTGCAAGGAACGATAACTCTGCGTGGAGATTGCTAGCCCGAATGAAATAGCTCGGCACATTTCAATGTACCGATCACATGACCGGTTCAGTCCGGCACATCCCGATCGGTATACGACTAAAGTGCAACCACTTTGGGGGGAGGAAAGTCAAAACAAAGTTAACTCCCTTGTTAAGGGAAGAACCATCGACCATCGCATCTTACCATCGCATCTTACCATCGACCATCGCATCTTACCATCGCATCTTACCATCGACCATCGCATCTTACCATCGACCATCGACTTATGAGACACGTGCTATGGCCACTCTTCGTGTCGAACTTGACCAAGTTTTCCATTCCCGAATATTGCAAACAAGTGTTTGTGGGCGAGTGAGGAGTGCATACATTGGAGGAACATATGAAACATAATTATATAAAGGAAATACGGACACATTTCACAATCAACATGCAGTGCCTCACTTTTTATGGTCAAGCATTCGTATATTTTACTAGTCGTCTGAGGGCCTAAAGAAATATTAAGAGCATGATGGGGGCAGGGGCGGTCTGGAATGTATCTAGTCAATTCATATACAGGGTATAGATCCAGGTTTTAACAAGGATGTCCGCAATTCGATGTTGGTCAGTATTTTTCCGAGGATTTATACAGGCGCGCGCCATGCCACCCTTCCTCTCCCGACTGGAACCTACTCAAACCCAGACACAGAAGGATGACAATGCCAAGTTTGTTGTACTTCTGAATTCTGTATTCCGAAGTTTGAAGTCTGATAGATTGCACGCGTCTATAGGTGAACTATAATTCCGTAATAAGGACAAAACAAATATATGTGTGTTTAGGCAGGGCTCTTTGTTTCAATTTTCATCCCAGGTTTAGGGTAACATGCCAGAAAAAAATAGGTAGGGTAGGTACGGACTTTTTTCCATATATATATATACCCAAAACAGTCTTGATTTTTATATTTTTCTGGTAAATTGGAAAAAAATGCTAGGTTTCAACAGAAGAAATAGGTAGAGTCGGGTTACCCTAAACACACATAACTTTTTACAAGGCCTAAGTTGAACGCTCATATAAAATTAATTAGAATTGAACAAAGCAGGTTTTGTTCACCCACACTCACTCACCCATCCACATACCCAACATGGTTGAATAGTTTTCATTACACTCGTCGTATTGTATATTTATCAAGTTAATATTTAATAAAATTGTCTCATTGACAAACCTGAGATTATATTGAGAGAGAGAGAGAGAGAGAGGAGAGAGGGGAGTCGATAAAACGAAGAAGAGGCCTAATGTACATTTTGATAAGTTGCGATGGTCGATTGTATAAGATGCGATGGTAAGATACGATGGTAAGATACGATGGTCGATGGACCATCGCATCTTACCATCGACCATAGCATCTTACCATCGCATCTTACTATCGACCATCGCATCTTACCATCGCATCTTACCATCTACCATCGCATCTTACCATCTACCATCGCATCTTACCATCGAGCATCGGCCTAGGTCGTAACAGGACACCGTAAAAAGAGCGATTTCTTTGCCGTAAATTACGGCTAAATAATGCGCATTCCAACCATGATCGTTATATATAATGGGATTTCACTCAATATTGTTTACATAATGCAGATATGTCACAGTAAGGTGGCGGGATATCTATAAACTGTTAAAATGGCCACGCCTATAAAACAAACAGGTAAACATAATGGCGGTCTTTTTTCTTTCTTTTTTTCATAAATCTTTATAAAATAAATATATACAAATAAAAGAAAGAAAGTGGGGTGTATGAAACCCCGCCTCCCGGCAGTTCCTTAAATGATATAAAACTGTTTTTAACAAATAAGGATTAAAGCTCTCTGCCGTTACAAAATCTTTAAAAAGATGTCGCTAGTAAATTATTGTGTTTGTAATTGAAACCAAATTAACAATTCCATGGTCCCACTATGTGTGGAGACCAATCCTGAATTGACACATTGCACTTTGCGCGCGGGGCGTCGTTGCGTGCATCGTGGGGTCACCGAATCACGAATCTAATTCCCGGAGACAAGAGTACTTTTTGAAATTATACTTTGAAATAAGTTGGTTAACTGGAAAGTCATGTAAATTAAAATTGATGGAAAATATTTATAAAATGATATGTATATGATGTGCGTGATAATTTGACGACGTGACGAGGCAGTCCCCACCAACATTGCCATATCATAAGGTACAATCATTAGGTACTTATTAACTGTGTGTTAAATCCAACTTATAATAAAGATTGAATAAATAACTTTTAATAGTGTATTAGCGACACCTGTCAACTGAATACGACTACAAATATGATAATATGTCGAAAGCATATCGAAATAATAATAATAAACTAATAATAATGACTTTGTGAGTAATATGATAAAATGGTTAAAACAAATCTAATTTAATAGTTTTATTTTCAATCTGATTCAAGTTTCGTTAAACAATTTCCGTTTGTTCTTTCCAATTAATTGGCAGTTCAAAGAAAGCGCTAATGGTTATAAGCCACGATGCTGGTCAGTTTTATTGTAGAAAGGGATGTTTAATTGGGCATAGCGCATTCATGTCTTTATATAACAGGAAGGTTATTGTCCATTTATTCTTTGAAATGGTCATCATTCAGTCAAATTAAATTGTTGAAGTTTGAATCTTTTTTTTATTATCGAAAGCAAGTGTTAATAGACTGATATCAGCACGATATTTATTTGATGTGCGGCATCATTAAACGATATGTCAAAAGGCAAATTCAGTACTGTTTTTATCTCCAAAAATGATCGAAACTAAGAAATACATGTGTGAGTAGTATGATACAAACATGTTAAATTGTAGTCTTTTCGAAATCGACCTTAGTTCTAAGTTTGAGTCTGTTAACAATAAACATGATAATGTAATCCGAATTTATACTTCTGTTTTCAAATTTCTTCAAGTTTCTACAAGTCCATATAGCGTATTTGAGTTCGTTTAATAGATAAAGTACTAAATCTCGTTGTTCAGTGTCGATCTCGAAACCCAACACGTTATACAAGATGTGGTTTACATTGAAAGTAACTCTTGTTTCGGCAATTAAAGTAATCCAGTTGTAGATTAATTGAATGCATGGTTTATCTATGTCACATTCACAAAATAAATGTTTAACTGTCTCAATATCGGATGTGCAAAGTGTACAACCTAAAATTTTAGACGATTTTCTGGTATATAGTAACATTTGTACAGGGAGTATTTCGTGTGTAATTTTCCAAGAGACATCCCTTGCAAACGGATCGACAAACTTGTTCCGAAAACTTTTCCACACAGGAATACAATTGATAAACGGACGCTTGGAGATAACGCGAGGAATGGTAGATTGCAAATTAGTTAAAAGTACACTCAAGAGATATGAAAACGCAACACGGGAATTTCCGCTATATATTGTATGTACAATATGCTGCTTTTAATCGAATGGCACATGGCTACGTAAGACCTTTCCTTTTGGAAAAAATACTAAAACAACAAATAATACAGCAAATAGTATTCCTTCAAATTTTCATTATTGACAGAGTACGCGTTTGGCTCAAGCATGGGAGCAAACTTAGGATGGAAAAATTTGGAAACTATTTACGTTAAATACAGTACTGAACTAGCTCAAATTTTCAAAGAGCAACTTCAACATTTATGAAGTTCTTGTTACAAGGTGTAGTGTGATGAAAACGTCTACAACATCACAGTTGTGTCCTTTCTCTAATTAACTGCAACTTTTTTTTTACAAAACATTTTGGGATTTCTTTGGAATATTATGTGCAATTAAGTGTGCAGTATATACAATATATAGCGGAAATTCCAGTGTTGCGTTTTCATATCTCTTGAGTGTATATACAACTGTTTGACTGTAAAGCTTCCTAGTCTTACATCGGGAAATGCCTGACCAGTTCTATACATTTTTTGTAAAGTGGTATGTATTCACTTTGGGGGACTGTTAAGGCTGCAAAGGATTTGTTATAGTTGCGTAAAGGCAACCCTATCCAATATTTGGCAAAGTTTGTCCATTTCTTAAATTTAAACGCTTTGTAGCAGTCTATGGGTAAACAACCGGCTGGCAATTTATAAATGGTGAGTATTGCCAGGGAGTAAGTATACTTACTACATTACATACTTACTCCCTGTTATTGCCAATATAATGGATAAAGAAAGTCAAGGTAACCCAAACTTTAAAAGCTACTGAAGTATCGATAATCTAAAATACAATGATTAAATGAAAAAGCATCGCACTTTAGTGATAATTATGTACCGTAAAGTCGGTGGGTGGGGACATTTTAACCACTGCTGTGGCCAATTAAGTTTCCAAGAAATATGCGCAGTTTTATTTAGAACTCAGATGCTGAAAGTTTTTGAACGGTGCTTTCCCTATATGTGTTTAAAGATTCACTTCTTTTAAGTTCTGACAAATGCTTTGGCGTAGGAACAGGGGTGGGTGGGGCCCGATAATCTGAGATGGCCCGTGGCAGTCTAGTGGGGGAAAATGCATTTGAATGATGTTGACAATAGAAATAAACATGATAAATCCAGCAAGGAGACAACAGCTAGGAAATTCACTTGTATTCTTGTGAAAATGAACATATACACAAATATCATAAATATACACAACTAAACGCATATAAACTGGCATTATTTTATTGTTTAAAATAAAATGCCGTAAGAAACAAGACAGGAAAGAATACAAACTTTAATAGAATGTTTCTAAGTTCAAGGCCTGAAACACAGATTAACATGCACATGTTATACTTCAAATTGGCTAACCGATTATAACTGATGATTGATCGGTTACATCCTACCAATGGTAACCAATTACCGATTGTAAATTTCAACCGATTGCCCATCACTTAGAATTACATGCGGATGACATAATTTGGATCTTGATACTGTACCTTGTTTCTGCAGCGTATTAGCACAATTTTGAAAAAATTATATATACGTCTTATTTCGAATAAACTTCACTTTTCGAATTACAGAGCCAATTTCTCAAACATCTGGCATACCTGAATAGAAAATGGATTTTCTGTGGTCTAAAAATACACTGTTTAGTGATGGGCAATCGGTCGAAATCTTTCAGCGATCATCGGTTACAATCGGTTGTATGTAACCGATCAATCATCGGTTATAATCGGTTTGTCAATATGAAGCATAACATGTGTATGTTAATCTGAGTTTGAGGCCTTGAACTTAGAATTATTACTGATTAATCAGGTATTCTTTCCTGTCTTGTGTCTTATGCCATTGCCATTTCCTTAGCAAAATAATTATAATTTATAGAAATTTGTTTATTTGTGTATTTGTTCATTTTCACAAGTGTGATCTCATCGAAAATCATGTTCATTTCTGTTTTGAACATTAATTAAGTGCATTTTTACATTCAACCGATGATCGATTAAAGACAGACTTTCATAATCGATCATCATAATCGGATGCCTAAGTAAATGATGGTCGGTTACAATCGATTAATCGGAACATCACTAACACTGATGATATGTTATATTTCTGCCTATTTATGATTTTATCATTACCAACCTCCCAAGGCACATTATTGTTGATACTATAAGAACAGGTAAATAATGTATCAGGGCCTTCCCCAGCCATTTATGGCATAGCGGCACCTCGATCCCTTACCTTTTGAAACAGAAATGCCGCGATACTTAATCTGATCCCTTACGAGTGGGTCAAAACTTTCATTTTCCCTATCTGACCAAATAACGTCAGGCCTGCCATTTCTCAGGCTTTGCGCCGGTAATTACCGGCTTTTTGATAAGATTACCGGCTTACCGGCTTTTCTGTTAAAATTGCCGGTTTTTCAAAGATAAAGTCAAACATATTATTAGTACCCAATTTTTAACAAAAATACCAACACGTGTACCCAATACGCGACTACGTGTGGTCCTACTAAATACCACTAAGGACCACTAAGGGACCACTAAGGACCACTAAGGACCACTAAGGACACCTGAGGGACCATTAAGGACCATTAAGGACCACTAAGGGACCATTAAGGACTACTAAGGACCACTAAGGACCAACTAAGGACCACTAAGGGACCACTAAGGACCACTAAGGACCACTAAAGACCACTAAGGACCACTAAGAGACCACTAAGGACCACTAAGGGACCACTACAGACCACTAAGGGACCACTAAGGACCACTTAGGACCACTAAGGACCACTAACTACAATTTAGAGGCACTTAGGGCAAAAACAATAGATGATAGGTAAAATGTTTCCGATGAAAGAAAAGTGGTGTTTAGATTATTGTTATGAAAGCATCTGCTACAAGCATCAGACATGATGAATTCATTCAATCTGATACCTGTACCCAGGACTCGGGACGTGGACCCTGATTTCTATGAGTCCCATTTATTTTATTTATTTTTTATTTATTTTTTTATATAATTTTTTTGATCATTTAGTTTTGATCATTTTTTTTTTTTGGATCTTTTTTTTATAACATGTGATATATGAGTATTTGTTTGTCTGATTCTAAATCAGTTTGTGTTTAAAGGGATACACGGCAAATTTGAAGTGATTATCAAACATTAAAAGTCCCTCGATTTATTAATCATTTTGAATTTAAATCTGCTTGCATAAAAAGGTAATGAAATTTGGAGATTTCAAGTTTTCTTAGTTATTCAGCATACACAGTATTGGTGCAACAATGGCATGTGTCCCTTTAAATGTGTACACTTGTAAATGTAATAGGTGTGCATATTTGAGAATAAACAAATTGTTAACACAACACTTTCAAGACGTTATTGAATTTTGTAATTAAGATGTTCATGTACCTGAAATTCAGAATACACTCCTGTACGGCCCGTCCTGTATGGGATATTTACTTTTTTTGGAGTTTTCGTTCGTGTGAGTTTAACCCTTGTTCGATGAGTAGGTTTTCTGGCCACCGTTTGCGTCCTGCCGACCGAATGTTTTCCATTTGTGGATGTTACTGCATCTGCTTTCTTTCTTTTCCTTTGACTGAAGGCACATTGTCTGGAACAAAAATAAAAGGTCATACATGCAATAAAACTAGATAACTAGATTGGGTTGGGATGGTATAAGAGAACGTTTTTAAATTTATCAACATTTCAGCGTCAGAATAGGTATTTAAACATTTTGGGGAAATCTCCCAAAATGTACAACTGAGCAGTGGCGTAGCTGGCCGATTTTAAGTTGTAGGCCCAATCAATTGAGGATCACAGATGCGAAGTTTGATTGCGAAACGTTATTCTGAACATTATTACAAACAGTCCACTTTCGGAATATTTTACAACAAAACCTTTCATCCCTGCCCCCAACCCCCTTAAACGCACGCCCCCCCCCCCCGCCCCATCCCCTTCGATTTTAATGCACTTTTACAAATGTACTATCAAGGAAAATGTAGTAGGATATGGGCTCACCCAAGGAAAATCGATTTATTGTTCTATCCCCTCCCTAGGAGATCATTTTCAGGGTAATCCCCAGTGTTGGTATTATACCAGTTCTGTGTGAAGTCTCTACCCCGGTGTCAACGTTGTTGGTCTAATTCAACTTTACCACGCAATATCTGTGGCAGGAAAATATGTTGAAGGGGATGGTGGTGGGGAAGGGGGTGTTTTCGAGATTTTTTTCCAGGATGCGTTGGAGTATTTTTCGAGATTTTCTAAGGGACTGGGGTGTTATCAAAACACTTCCACCGTTCAAACCCCAGTATTTACATTTCTATTGCATTTATCTTTAATGAAACATGTTTATATGTGAAAAAAATCTTTTACGTTTTGGGCAGAGCTAAAACAAACAAAGTGTAGTTTGATTAACTTGTTTTGTTTGTATAACTTGACGTTCTCGTGCTAACAGTCGTAAGGGACTAGGCAATATTTATTGGGGGGTGGGGGGGTGGGGGGGGGGGGGACCGGTGCAAAATGGCATGGGACAGGTACTTCTTTTGTCGCGACAAACTATGGGACGATAATTTTTTCCGCTAGCTTGCCATGGGACGTACACAAATTACTCCCATTTTTATGGAGATGTCGAGCGCTGTCATTCCGCATTACTCCCATTTTAATGGAGATGTCGAGTGCTGTCATTCCGACATTACTCCCATTTGCAAGGAGATGGCGAGTGCTGTCATTCCTACATTACTCCCATTTGCATGGAGATGTCGAGCGCTGTCATTCCTACATTACTCCCATTTGCATGGAGATGTCGAGCACTGTCATTTCTGCATTACTCCAGTTTTCAATAGTACAGTCTCTGGTGGGGTTTGAGTGTGCATAAAAGGTCCCCTAAAAACATCCCAGAAATGATTAGGGGATGTCTGATAGGTCAGAAAATCGAGGGTGTTAAGTCTGAATCATGGTACGTTTTTAGAAATCCAAGATGGCGGACAAAATGGCCGCTAAAAATTTGAAAAACTTAGTATATTTAATACTTACAATAATTTTTTTATTTTTTTCACAAACATAAATTGTTTTTGTTGTTTTAAATGCAGTTCAGTAAAAAAAGATAACATCAAGCTGAAAATTTGCAGATTTTATTTTTGTTGCTAAAAATCGGATGAAAAATGGCTCAAAAATGACAAAATTTGGGGTACCAACTAAAAATTTAAAATATTTAATATAGTACTTCCTTATTTTTTACCTATTTTTGTTTATTAAAATGTACAATGGTGCATATCCTGCACAAAAATGTATACTGTTAGGTTTTAGATGACCCCAAAACTCTCCAAATCGAGGAAAATGTGGGTGGGGTATTTTGACATGAATAAACCTGAAATTACCGTCAAAATTTAGAAATTCGCTACAATGTTAATATTGCTTCAATGGATAGTCTCTTTTGTTTTCTTTCGTTTTTCTTCTTTAAATTGACAAAATAGACACTGGTTATCAGATCTGAGTGCATGTTTTTGGGAACATTTGGTATTTTGTGGGGGGTGGGAAAAGCAAATTTAAGCAGAAAAACACTCTAAAATGCCCATTCTGCTTGATATTTTAATTTATTGTTAGAAAGTGTTATCACTGAATGATGTTTTACAGTTATTAAAATAATATTCTATATATTGGAAAACCAAATGTTTCAGTTTGACTTTCAAAAACAATCAGTTTTCAATTTATAAGCCAAAAAAGTGGGTGTGGTAATTCAACATGCATTTCATCTTGACGAATATATTATTATACCGAGATAGTTTTCCATCATTATCATTTTGTTTATATTCATCTAATTATTGTCTAGAATCAGAATGACCATAGACAGAATTGAAAATGATGAGCAAGTATTGAAATTGAAATTGTATAATTAACATTACTTCCTTTGTTAGTCTCTATGGCGTTGCCTTACAGCATTTCCAAAGAACAAATCTTGATAAGTTTTTATTAAACAATCAATTTAATATGTTATCATAATGCAATATTAAGCATAAGAAAAATGAATCGGACGGGTTTCAGACAAAATACAGGTAATTCAACATATATATAATTGAATATTATACTGTTTTGCAAAGTTATTCCCCTTGTTGTAATATCATCATTAACATTTTACAGACACATTTGACCTCCATAAGATAAAGCACTTGTTCTGAGTTTTAGGTGGCATTATTGTGTGAAATGAGTATTCCTATAAAATCATTAGCTATTAATCTATTTAATTCAAGTACTAAGGTATATGTGTTGTACTTTTTAAAAGCCAAAAAGGTTGCTCAAGCTGTCCTCAAAAAAGTTTAATAGTACCCGGATATGCTTATAAATTCGGATTTTATGTTCAAGTTTATGTATTAGAAATTATAAAAATAGTGTTGGTGTCTTCTGAAATACATTAGCTATAAGTTATTCTGAATTGCAGAAGTACCACAATAATATTGGCAGCTTGATTTTAGAAGCGAGTGCAGGACATGTGCCATTTCCAAGTCATTTCGACCCAGGCAATCTTCGAAAGGCAATCTTCTTCTCAGTGAGGCAATGGAAAGGTTGCAATGTTCTTCGCACGAAAGGGAATTCAAGCATACCATCAGCAGTTAGTCATACGAAGTGAGTTAAAGACCTATGTTGCAGACAAGGATACCGAAATAAACAAGCAGAAACTGAAGGATAAACTGCTGAAATACTTTGAAAGTAGAGAAGTACAAGCGAAACTTTCCAATACTGGGACACGTATATTATGCTCCTTGGTTTATTGAAGGACTTGATAAGAGCAGACAGAGAAGGCGACTGGAGTCGCCACATCAGTACAGTACAAACAATACTTCCTTATTTTGCCTTGTTTGACTGTGTCAGTTACTGGCGATGGTGTTCGATATATATTAATGACATGCGAAATCTTCCAGTGACTGCTCCCACAATCTATCAGCACTTCGTAGAAGGCAAGATTGCCGAGAAAAGAACCCCGGGAAAGTTCAAAGCTGTAGCTGCAGTTCAAGCATTGAAAAAACGATAAACATATCACAGAAGAGCAGTGGGGGTATTATAGGGAGCTCAAGAAGAAAGAACTGTGTTGCTTGTTTGCTCTTTGGGGAATTATCTACCACGAGATGATAGCTGTACTTGAGGTCCATCGAGAGACTGGCGGATCAAAGCCATACTATCATGAATTAACTGTTAGTCACGAATTCAGTCAGACAGAAACAAATGCCAGAGAAGCAAATATCAAAAACATGACATCATGCATACAGATATATGACAATCCGTTTCACATTACTCCAGATACAGAGAAGAAACTACACAATATCATCACATAAGAGGTGATGGCAGAGGAAATAAGAAACAGCATTTACCAAGAGTTTAGAAAGGAAAGATTTCTCGACAAGTCAAAACGATAAATAGATACGATCCATAGAAACAATCCAAAAACCTTCCAGCCCATCCAGTCAGCTAAGATCAAGTCATCAGCATCAAAAAGCAGGAAATCAAATGGAACAGGAGCAGGAGACAAACTGATAGAAATAGCACAGGCCAGAGGGCATAACACAAAATAAATGTTTAAGTATGACTTGGTCTCAGACTACTACTTATTTGACGAAGAAGGGTTGATGAAGAATCCAAAAAAGAGTGCATTATGCCATGAACTGGAAAAAAGCAATTGGCAAAGAAAACGTACCAGTATTGTCAGATTCGGATTCATTACCGAATGTGTACTTGGTCGACGTCATGGCCAATATGAGAAAGGTGAACCTTGAGAGTTTGAAAACGTTCAATGACCTCTTTGCAGCATTTGTACGAATGCTATTGAACATTTGCAAATGTGCATCCCAAATCCATTTTGTGTTTGACTCCTATATCGATGGATCCATCAATGATACAAAGAGGCTAAGGCGTAGCAGTACAAAACTAATAGAACTAAAACTTGTAAATGAAGATAAACCACTACCTTTGAATATTAACATATTCTGTCCATCAAACTTAAAAAAAGACGAAATTACAGCTTTTGCTCAGGAAGAGGATCAAGGAAAATGCTGGGTATACTTGTCCAACTATTGAAATCCTGTTGAGCGGAATTAAAGGCAAAGAAGATAATATTACTTGGAAACTGATTTCAGCAGGAATCATCACCAACTGTCCTGACTTGGAGTTTCCGATTGAAAAAGCTGATGTTCGTCTTATACCACATGCATTTCATACATCTGAACCAAACGCAGTTGTATTGTCATCTGATACGGACGTCATGGTCGTGATGTTGTACTTTTGGAGTGTGCAACAATACCCAGGACTCAAAGAGGTGTGGATCAGAGCAGGAATTGGGGACTCTATACACACAACAGCAGAGAAAAATAAATATTTGCACTGTACTACCGGCTGCGCATATACTCACAGGTTGTGATACGACAAGCAAAGTTGGAACGAAGCTTGAGGCTATCAAAGCTGATCCAGTAAGGCACTTGGCTGAATTCGGAACATCTCTGGACAATCCAAATCGGCAAGAAATCATCACTAAAGCGGAACAATATCGTGTACAAGTGATTAAGAGTACAAATACCCTTGCAAAACTATGGACGAGCTTAGATACACACTCTACCATCACAGTAAAGCACTAGACTTACCGTCTCTGCCACCAACAAGTTATGCTCTACGACAGCACATACTCAGGTGTTGGTATTCCACCTACATCCAAATGCAATGCATGGAAAACAATGAACAATACCCGAAGGAATATGGCTATGGGGAAAGCAATGATCTACTTCTTCCGAGCAATCATCTCCTGAAATACCCGGAAAATCTAATGTTGATGTGTCAGTGCAATTATTTTTCAAAAAACGTTGCGCTTGTAGAAAAGCTGGGGTTAGTTGCTGTGTCTTCTGTAAATGCAAGGAAAACCCACAGGAGTTAAACACTTGTGACAATCCAAATGCGGTGCTGTCGATTCCAGTTGTATTATAAAGAAAGAGCAATAATTAATGTTTGCTGATGGGACTTCAAATAAGTGAAAGTATAAAATGCTAATTACAGTTGAATAATTTAATGTGCCTGATGGTTTAAGGATCCTAAGTAAAATATAAATAGTGTTATTCATTGAATTAACGTTATTTTATGCTTATAATATAGTAATAATTTAGAAGAAAAAAAAAATAACATGTAGTAATTGTATATGGGAAATTAATTCATTAAATTCATCTTTTGCGATCTTATTTTGAATTTGTTTCTTTATTTTAAAAGAACCTGCTATTAAAAACCGCAGCATTTTACTGTGTAGGTTCAAATTTATAAAAAAAAAAATTTGATTTTAAGAACTTAAATATTTCGCTGACAATTAAGAACATATAACTTTACCTCTACCATATACAGTGAAAAATAAATGGCTGACCTTTTCACATGTTCTTCCCTATCACATAACTGTAATATGCACTATTCAATTACTCTACAAAACTCTGAATGAACATCACGCTTAAGAGTCGTTAATTGAGCATTTTGGTTTCTATACATGACTTTAAAATGATGTTGGCGGCCATTTTGGACGCCATTTTGAATTTTATCCCATCCCAAATGTACAAAATGAAGAAAAGAAACAAAATTAAATAAGGCAACTATGAAAACATTTAATTTACAATTACAAACAAAATGATAATGATAGAAAACTATCTTGATATAATGACTTATTCGTCAAGCTGAAATGCATGTTGAATTACCCCACCCATTTTTTGGATTGAAAACTTACTGTGTTTGAAAGTCAAAATGAAACATTTGGTTTGTCCATACGTAGCATGTTATTTTAATAACTGAAAAACATCATTCAGCGATAACACTTTCTAACAATAAATTAAAATATCAAGCAGAATGGGCATTTTAGAGTGTTTTTCTGCTTATATTTGCATTTTTCCCCCAACAAAATACCAAAAGTTCACTAAAACATGCATTCAGATCTGATAACTGGTGTCTATTTTGTCAATTTAAAGAAAAAAACACGAAAGAAATCAAAAGAGTCTATCCATTTTAGCAGTATTAGCATCATAGTGAATTTCTATATTTTGCCGGTAATTTCAGGTTTATTCATGTCAAAATACCCCACCCACTTTTTTCTCGATTTGGAGAGTTCTGGGCTCAACTAAAACCTAAAAGTATACATTTTTGTTCAGGATATGCATCATTGTACAATTTAATAAACAAAAATAGGTAAAACATAAGGAAATACTATACTAAATAATTTAAAATTTTAGGTGGTACCCCAAATTTTGTCATTTTTGAGCCATTTTTCATCCGATTTTTAGCCAAAAAATATTATTCTGCAACTTTTCTGCTTTAAGTCATCTTTTTTTACCGAAATGCATATATTTTCCATTTAAAACAACAAAAGCAATTTATGTTTGTGAAAAAAATATAAAAAAATATTGTAAGTATCACATGTACTAAATTTTTCACATTTTTGGTGGCCATTTTGTCCGCCATCTTGGATTTCTTAAAACGTACCATGATTCAGACTTAACACCCTCGATTTTCTGACCTATCAGACATACCCCTAATCATTTCTGGAGAAGTTTTTAGGGGACATTTTATGCACACTCAAACCCCACCAGAGACTAGACTACAAGGAGATATCGAGTACTGTTGAGCGCTGCCACTTCTGCATTACTCTCATTTTCATGGAGGTGTCGAACGCTGACATTTCTGCATTACTCTAATTTTCACGGAGTTGTCGAGCGTTGTCATTTCTGCATTAATCAAATTTTCATGGAGATGTCGACTGCTGTCGTTTTTGCATTACTCTCATTTTCATGGGGATGTCAAGCGCTGTCATTTCTGCATTACTCTCATTTTCGTGGAGATATCGGCGATGTCACTTCTGCATTACTCGAATTTTCATGGAGATGTCGAGCGCTGTCATTTCTACATTACTCGAATTTTCATGGAGATGTCGAGCACTGTCATTTCTGCATTACTCTCATTTTCATGGAGATGTCGAGCACTATCATTTCTGCATTACTCCCATTTTTATGAAGATGTCGAACGATGTCATTTTTGCACTACTCCCATGTTTGCGGCAACATCACCGCTAGTGGCGAACATTGGCGAACAATTAAGAATTGTTATGGTGAACAAAATTTGTTCGCTGCAAGCTTGCAGCAAACCTCATTTGGTAAGGAGGGTGCTTATTGACCAGGCACTATTTATCTGGGCATTGGGAATTGTGCAAAATGGCATGGAACAGGTACTTTTTTGTCGCGACAAACCATGGGACGATACCTTTTTTTTCGTTTGCTTGCCATGGGACGTACTTTTTTTTATATAACATTTTTGTTTGCACCGGTCCCAACCCCCGATAAATATTGCCTGGTCACTAAGTTGCTATAAAAAATGCGTGCATCGTCACTGCTACCAACAGTATGTATAACCGCTTTAAAACAATAATTTTAGCATAATTACATATACATTTACATGAGTAAAGTCTGAATAACATATACAACAAACAAAATGTACATAAAAGGATTGAATTCAATATTTCAATATGTTTAGTGGGTATGAAAAACAGCAGCTAGTTTAAAGTTAGCGAGAAGTGCCTCGGACTTCACACACTTTAAAGTAGCCTTATGTTTTTCATAGCCTCTCGAAAGATTGAAATATTGAATTAAATCCTTAAAAAATGATGACATTTTCAAATCAAATCTTCAGTGGATTCATCTTTCATATGCCTGACTCCAGTACATGTCAGGAAACATTTTCCCTTTTGCAGTGTTAAACAGTAGCTTCTTGAATAGATATTGTTTAATGGCGTATCAACACATTATCTAAGGTTATTTAGAGCCGCAATATAGGAATCATAAAACCTTCAATACACGGGATTGCCCATTTTATGTCTGGCGATTCTCTGGCCGGGATAGTAAAGAGGCTACGTCTAAAACTGTCTAGTCCTTTAACAGCTACGGGATTGAACCCCACAGTGAGCTCGACTTGTCAAGTGAGAAAGTGTCGATAATCACAGACGGCTTTAGGTAAAAAGTACTGGTTCTACCCAAGAAAAATAAATTGGTCTGCCTCTACACAAAAAAATAGACCGTCATAAATTATAGCCTAACATGTTCTAAAAATGACATAAACATAACACACCATTCAAACAGTTAAACTGTTTATGTCCACATCAAAAAGACAAAGCTAAGAAATTAAACGTCTTCCCCATGGACACATTGAACCACCCAGTGGTGCAAGTAAGATCTCTGGATTAATAGTCAACTATGCTGTGTCACAACCGTTTAAAAAATTAAGACGTTTTAAGACAAATGCTATCAATCGCGGTTGCTGAATCGGTTATAAAACTGTATTTTGAAAATATGTTGTTTTTTTGTATTGTTTTTAATATCTTTTATATTTTTCAGTGCCATTTCTGCCTTAATTAAGGAGCATGCCTAGATGTCTTGAATGTTCAAGAATGTACAAGAAAATAATATAGTATGCGTCAGTCTTCCATTGTTTGTTGTTGTTCATGACTGTGTTCTGCTTTATGTACAACTCAGCATTAACGGATGGCTTGAAAATCAACTTTTAACCAAACTGAAAAGGACTGGATGTACCATTAATGAGGCGCAGTTATCATACACGAGTTTGAATAATTGATGTACGGTACCAAACAATCAATTGTGGCCAGCGACCAGTTATTTAGTAATTGATATTAAGTTATGACATTCCACAAGAGATCATTGCAAAAAATAGAATTATATTATAGCTGAAAACAAAAACAAAACATACAAGCTACTTGGTCAAGAATCAGTCGGATTACCACTATCTCAAAATAGTACATAATAAACTTATTCTTTTTAAAATACATTGATTACAAAGAAAGCTACATAGCTTACACAAATCACTCTGGATGGCACAGATGGTGGTAACCTCTCGCGTACAATGCAGAGACGGGGAAGCGAACCAGAGTTGCATTCGTCTAGTGACATTGGTGAGAAGTGAGTGAGTTCAAGTACGTTACGCAGACTTGCTTTGGTATTTTGTAGCGCATCCGTGGTTGAGAGGGTAAAGACGCTACGTTGGAAACCGTCTCAACGCTGCGGGTTCGAATCCCACTGGGAGCTCCACTTGTAAGTGTCGATTTTTACGGACGACGGGAAGTATACAGTACGTGTCTCTTACATGTTCTATCCAGGAATAAGTGAGTGGTCGGCTTCCACTAAAAAAAAGTTGACCGTCATACATAGTCTAAAATGTGCTGAATAATGGCGTTACACACCAAACAAACAAAAACAGATTTAAGTTTTATTTCAATTGCCCTAAAGAAAAATGTTTAGGGGTCCTTTGTTCAAGGTCATGCAGTTTTCATGTCCAGTCATACTCCTCAACCCCTTCTTCTTCTTCTTCTTCTTCTTCTTCTTCTTCTGAGTACAAAGCTGGGATCTTCATAGATCATAATTAGCTCTTGAAATAATGAGACGCAACCTAATTGCCTATGTGTTTTCAGTAGACCGTATGTTGCACATTAAAATAATGGTTACATGTTCAAGATCAATGTGAATACTGATGTAATTTTGGTGTTCATTCGAATAAGCTGTCCAACAATTTCAGATAATGAGATGAAACTGTTACCTTATCATTGATATATTAGGCGTGCACAACACCTTTGTGGTTGTTAATTCTAAGTGTTTAAGTCCCTCCGCCAACTAAAACGCCTGGAGAACCCTGGTCGCTATGGCCACAATAGAATCTGGACTTCTCTAGATGAGTGTGTTGGTTGATCTGGTGCTGCTGCTGTGGTTGTCGCTTCTGCTGTGTGTATGTAGATGGTTGTCGCTTTCGCTCTGTGTAGTTCTCGCTGCGGCGGTGAAGTGGTCTGGAATGGTCTGGCGTGGTGGTCTGCTGCTGGCGTGGTGGTCTACATCCGTTACGGTGTCCTACATCCTCTACGATTTGGTGACGGTCTTGCTTAGGGCCACACCCATCACAGTATGACCCCTGCGCCGCACACACCGCCCGACGTCCTGTCACCTTTGGTCTTCTGTCGAATGTAGGCCTCGACCTTCGCTTCGATACCCGGGATTATGGTTGCGTCCCTGATATCTAGACTCCGGCTCCGGCCCGCGGACTTCTGACTTCCAGGATCTGTAGACATCAGATGATGTGTGCTGTGATGGAACGCAGGAGACACCCTCACATTCAGTCAACCGATATTCAATTCAAACCTGAGAATGACAAGTTCTCAGGTATTGAATATCGGCTGTGCCCTCTACACGACGTGCACGTAGTGAAGATCTAGAGAAGCGTGCACAACACCACATATGGGCTCTTAAGTTTAAGGTCAAGCATCTTGCGCAAGACATTTTCCCTTGGCTTTGTCAGTCTGATGGGAATGGTAAATAGAAAGTCCAAACTACCAAAGGCTATCCTGTCTGCATGTTAAATAAGTATTACAATCTTTCTGACAGTAAGAGTAGGGCAGGGTTCCAGGATTAATTTGTATTCTTCACCTCTCACTGAGATGGCTCTAATAACCATAATGTGCTGATGATTATTTTTATTTGCATTCCAGTGTTTTTTACTTGGTTGAGCTCGCTATGGGGCCGTGCCTTATTCATAGTATTCTCTTTATTTTCTTAATGTTTTACACGCAACACACACATTTCATAATTGTGAAAGATAGGTAGATGCGTAGATCAGACGTAGATAAGTAGATCAGGCTGGATTCAGTTACAAGTTCAGTTATCAAGTTCTAATGTAGGTCTCATCTGTTACATCAGCAAACAAATAGGCGAAAAGTAGGCCACTTACATATTTTTAAGGTTTGAGATCACAGACCTAATTTCGAAACATACAACTTTAACATTTGTTAATTTACTTTTGACCTTGCAATTGAGTTTTCAAGAAAATATAATTAAATTGAACCGTATTAAACTAGTATATAGTATCATATATGTGTGTTAGGTTATTTAGAGCCGTCCCAGAGAGAGGGAAAGGATACATAGGAAGCCCAGACCTGTTATATTTTGACTAACGAATACATTCATATCGTTCTTTAATGTGCTATTTACACGAGACCTTCAACACCGGCAACACTCAGTGGCTTCGGTGGGTCTTGAACCCACATCCTTAGGTTTCAAGTCCGACGCGCTATACGCTGGACTACGCAAGCCAATTTTATAAGAAAAAGAAAAACAATGTCCGCGAATCAAGCATGCGATTGGGGTGGGGTGGAGCTGGGATGGGGACGAGAAGAGAGGTCTCCATAAAATATTCATTTATTCTTCTCAAAACTCGTTGCCTACTCACATATTGCTATCATCAGCAGCATACTGTGGGCCCGGTGTCGGTCCCGGTGTTGGCCCCGGTTTCGTACCATCACAATAGTACAAAAGGATAGAGAGAGGAAAAGATATAGTGTTATAGTATATGTATATAGTAATACTATATAACACTATTATTCTCTTCTTCTCTCTATCCTTCTATAATATCATAATGGAAGCCTGTACTGGGGTCCGTTGTAACTCTGAGATGTGGTAATGCATTGGTAAATAGTGCATTAATAATGGTTTTGCAATGTTGCAGCAACCAACAGTAGCTGACAAAGTTGTAAACAGAATCAGGAAGCACTTGGATGTGTTGTATATTCAACAGGTAAACAGCGTATTTATATCATGCATAAACGTGTGCACATTGAAAGGGGATATTTGTTGATTTGAAGTTGTGTGCTATATAAATATAGAAAACGTACAAAACAAAATATGTTAAGCGGTTGGCAGAGCTAGGAGTGAACATGTTAATTTATTTCTCACCGCGATATGAAATGAATATCAATATTCAGCAAAAATCATAACGCTGGGGTTTCATTTTTTCCCGTCTGATTCGTATGTGAATGCCATAACTCATTTATATATAATTTACCACGTCGGTCTGCCTCGCTTGATTCGTTAACTTACATCAGTGAATACTATTTTTGCTTCAAGGCATTTTTCTCAAATCTACTTACCTATACAAGATTCACTTCAGCTGTACGTGTATTGGGAGCTAACGAGTGCGTCTGTTGGTAGATCCGGATCGGGATCGTTCACTCAGTGAGTACAAACTTTGTTTTAAAGCTTTTAAACTTAATTATCTAGGTTATGTATCGCTTGTAGGCGTTTTATGGTATTTGAACGATTTCTAATGAGTAAGAAAATATTTTATTAGTAATACGGTAGGTTTATAGTTGTCAAGTTGATCTGCAAATGTGACTATCGTGAGTGGGTTTCTTGTTTTGACATGGGCCCGGCGTGGCATGTCTACACTGTAATAAGTAATGAATTACTATATATATATAATATATTAAGATGTAGTGTAACGAATCATTTTAAAGGTGAATGTACGGTGTCCGGTTGGGGCCAGATACAATGTCATATTGTCGTGGGCGACAATGCGACGCCCGACAACGCGACATCGCGGTACGACAACTCGACATTGCGATACGACATCACGACATTGCGATACGACATCGCGACAATTATGTCGTGATGTCGTATCGTATTGTCGCGATGTCGCGATGTCGCATTGTCGGGCATCGCATTGTCGCTCACGACAACGCGACATTATTTCAATTGTCGTAATGTCGCGATGTCGCGATGTCGCGTTGTCGTGATGTCGTTGGCATTACGACAATTGTACGGAAGCGTATTCGTGCCTCGTCTTGTTGGGTTATATTGAATTTCTCATTTTAAACTATCTCGAGTTGTAAAGATATTTATCTATATATCGATATATTTGTGTCGACAAAACACGTTGTAATTCAATAAATGCAAAAAGAATACGTTGAAGTGGTACTTTATTTTACAATAAATCGTTTTTATTGAACTTGACAGATTTTTCTTTTCTTTATATCGCGTTGAAACAACACACACAAAAATATATCAATATAAAGGTACTCGACGTAATGAGAATTATGTGTATTACACGAGATATTTATCTGATATACTCGAGATCTTTATTTCAAGTTATGTGCAGTTTGTCGATAATGTGATATAAATATGTCGATTTAAAATCTAAAAAATGGTAAAAGAAATCGAGTTAAATTCGTGCTTTATACACCGGAATGATTAGCCCCGGTCATCCGACCTGCTTCTGATTTCTTTGCTACGCTTTGTTGTTCGTGTATTCTAGTCTCGGACAGCCAAACATGTATGATGTATATGTCTTACTTGCAGATATCGGTTTTGGCAATATAGGCCGATTAATGTACCCACTAGCGATTATCCGACTGTATTCGCCATTTCTTCACGCAAATAAAAGTCAACGTTTGCATGACCTTTTATTTGGTCTTATCTACCCAGACCTACCCAGAAGAAAACAATAAACGTAACCATCTCTTTCAGAATATAAAAACTTTGACCAATCATCGATCATACCCGTTTTTCGGTTAAAGAAACTTTACTCTAGCCTTGGTCACCTGGACTGCTTTTAAATTCTTTGCTACGCTATGCTACACGGATTCAGCCAGGGGAAACAGCACCAGGGCCTGGGTGGAAATGGATGGTTGAACTGGCAACTAACGTTGGGGAGATTTTGGCGAGACTTTGATAGAGTTTTTGTACAGTAGAGGTATTTTCATTTAATTAATAGTTTTAAAATTTAAAATGTCTTACTTTTAACTTGTGAGAAGCAGCACATGATGACAACAGGTGTAACTAAACTGTTGTGTTATGCTATTATTTTGACATAATATTAACTGTTATCTGTTATTGGTTAATTTAATGTTGTCTGTTACGTATTTTAGTGTCCCCCTCCCACACCCACTCCACTACCGACGTTACGTTGTAAATCTTCTCTCCTCTCACCGCGGATTCGAATCCCACTGGGAGCTCGACTTGTACGTGAGGAAGTGTCGATTCTTACAGATGTTCTGCCTCCATAAAAATATAAATTGACCGTCAGATATAACCTTACATGTGTTGAAAATGACGTAAAACCCCATACAAACAAACACACCTCCACCTATCGTGAAATGGAAATTTTTTAATAGTTATTTTATTTACTGTGAACTGTTCATTGTTATCTGTTATTATTCAAAATCATTTTTTTGTTATCCTTTTATGAGACCACTTCCGGCTACCCCCACCCCACACAACCCCACCCTCATGTAGCTTATGTTACAACGTAATGTTATGCAAACGTTGACTTTTATGTGCGTAAAAAAAAGAGCGAATACAGTGGGCGCTTTTTTTTTGTAGTATCTGCCCAGACCAATATTTGCCAGTAAAATGCATGATACCGTCTGCCCAGTTGTCAAGGTCCAATGAGAGTCAGGATTGAGATGAGATTCATATGGGCAGTTTACCATTTGTTAGAGAGTCCGGGTGAAGCCCCCTGAAACCCAAGACTGTCTGTGGTTGAATTTCATGAATTTTAGCTGGGACCCTATTCAAAGTGAAAACATGTTTTACCCCCACCCCATCCTCATGCAGCTTTATTTATAACATAACGTTATATAAATGTGGACATTTATTTTCGTAAAAAAAGGGGCGAATACAGTTGGCTAATCGCTAGTGAGTACTTTAATCGGCCTAATCTGCCAAGACCGATATCTAAAAGTAAGACATATACATCATACATGTTTGGCTGTCCGAGACTAGAATACACGAACAACAATGCGCAGCAAAGAAATCAGAAGCAGACCGGATGACCGGGGCTAATCATTTCGGTGCAAATTTAATTTAATTATAATATGACATTAACTCGATTTGTTTTATCTTTTTTAGATTTTAAATCGACATATTTATGTCACATTATCGACAAAATGTACATAACTTGAAATAAAGATCTCGAGTATATCACATAAATATCTCGTGTAATACACATAATACTCATTACGTCGAGTACCTTTATATTGATATATTTTTATTTGTTTTGTTTCAACGCGATATACAGAAAAGAAAAAAATGTCAAGTTCATTAAAAACGATTTATTGTAAAATAAAGAACCATTTCAACGTATTTGTATTGCATTTATTGAATTACAACGTGTTTTGTCGACACAAATATATCGATATATAGACATATATCGTAACAACTCGAGATAGTTTAAAAGGAGAAATTCACTATAAACCAACAAGACGAGGCACGAATACGCTTCCGTACAATTGAAAGAATGTCGAGTTGTCGTGGGCGACATTACGACAATACGACATAATGTCGCGTTGTCGTGCACGACAATGCGACGCCCGACAATACGACATCGCGACATCGCGATACGACATCTCGACATTGCGATACGACATAATGACATAATTGTCGCGATGTCGTATCGCAATGTCGTGATGTCGTATCGCAATGTCGAGTTGTCGTATCGCAATGTCGCACTGTCGTATCGCGATGTCGCGATGTCGCGTTGTCGGGCGTCGCATTGTCGTCCACGACAATACGACATTGTATCTGGCCCCAACAGGACACCGTATGAATGGGAGTAATGTATGTAGAAATGTTACATTACTCATACTATGTCGAGTACGTAATCTTAGTGAATGCCCAAAACGTGGTTAATTATGCATCTAAATAAATGATCAGAGCGTGGTTAATTTTTCGTCTTAGTAAATGCTCATAGCGTGGTTTATTATGCATCTTAGTAAATGCCATGGCGTGGTTTATTCTGTATCTTAATAAATGAACGCGTGTTTCATTCCTCATTTTAGTAAATACTCTGACAGAGGTGGTTTATTCTGCATCTAAGTAAATGCGTGGTTCATTCTGAATTTGAGTAAATACACAGAGCGTGGTTCCTTCTGCATCTTAGTAAATGCTCTGGTAGAGCGTGGTTTATTTTGCATTTTAGTAAATGCCCAAAGCGTTGTTCATTCTTCATCTTAGTAAATGCTCAGAAAGTGGTTCATTTTGATTTTTAATAAATGCCAAGAGCTCGGTTCATTCTGATGGTTAGTACATGTCGGCACATGACAATAGAGTGGTTCATTGTTTGTGAACAGTACAGTAAGTAACACTATACAAATATTGTGTACTTGTTTGTCCAATACAATATATAACGTTTTCAACAACAACAAGAACAACGGAATCAGGTAGCGCTAGTTTAAAGAACCATGCCACAAAATCAAGAGTTGTTGTAAATCGGAAGATCTTTATGATACAAACTATCGTGTTGTTAACATAGGATTCTCTTGTGCCTCCGTGCGTTGTAAACCTTCTCGCCACTCACCGCTGCGTGATCGAATCCCACTGGGAGCTCAACTTATAAGTGAGAAAGTGTCGATTCTTACGGATGGCGGGAAGTATACAGTACTGGTTCTACCCAGAAAAAATGGGGTGGTCTGTCTCTACCACTCAAAAAAAAGTCACTTCGACCGTCATATATGGCCTAAAATGTGCTAATACGTACGTAAAACATCAATCATTCAAACAAACAAAATAACATTTTTCAAAACCATTTTCCACATCGATTGAGGCAAAATAAACTACGCTAATGTGTCGAAACCTAACATACTTGTTCCTTTGGCCTAATACGTTTAACAAGGTCACGGTAAACTCTTTAAAGGCTATCCTACAGTGATTATGTTAAAGAAATTGACCTATATTTCGAATTCAAGTCACTGACTTTATATGACCTCAAAAGAAGGTCAAAGACATGTATAACTAATCTGACATACATTTTAGAACTAGGTCACGTGCCAATGTTAAGGTCGATATTTTAATTTTCCTAGTTTTACCGTTTTACTTTTATTAAGGTCAGTGACCTTAGATTTTTAAGATATTACTTTATAAGGTAACTAATATGACATACATTTTAACGAGGTTAAATGCAAATGTTAGGTCGAATATTAATTTTCATAGGTTTTTCGTAGGTTTTACGTTTTAATCCTGACTTAATTTTTGAAAGCTAAACATTTAACAAGTGTCCGTAGAAGAATCAAGTTGCTATCATATCGTCTTCAAGTCTTCATTTTGACACAGTCGTCACTTCATAAGTGAATAGGGACGGGTTGTAATGAGAGTATCCGCTCATGATATATAAGATGGGAGGTGGATGTGCTCATGATATATAAGATGGGAGGTGGATGTGCTCATGATATATAAGATGGGAGGTGGATGTCCTTCAATAACCACCGTTTCTTTAGTTACGCGGGTGCGGGATTTCTAGCGCAGGGACGTATCCTCTGTAGCGCAGGGACGTATCCTCTGCAGGGACGTGAGCTGCATATGCATCCTTGCCCCAGACATACACTTTCAGAAAAAAAATAGATGTGGGTTTTCATTAAATTAAAATATTATAAGTTTAAACTAGTTAGGGTTTTGTATGTTAATATGATCCCTTTTTACCAAATAACTCATGAATAAAGTTGTGGACGTGACCAGCATTTTCACAGGCTGCAAACACATTACGAAGTCATGATTGAGTTGGAGCCAACTTCCAACTTCCCTCTCTATCGCAATCAATAGAGTCGACCATAATTAAGTGTTGGTTTACTGTTTTCCTACCTCATACGAAAATGGGCCCTACCCAACACTGTTTATAGCAGTTCTTCGACATTTTTTTAAACTATCTTTAGTATAATATTTTTCAATTTAAACAAAAAAAAAATACACCTACCTACCTACACACTAATGAAATCCGTCGTCGGAAACAGCAAACATATGTATTTGTAAGGATAGCCTAGGATATATTAGAACAGTCCTTAGAGAAGTCCATTCAAGCTGATGTCAACACGTGAATATGGTTGCATAATATTATGAATTATTTGAATGTTTTCAATAGTTGCTCGCTTCTAAAATATTCATACATCTTTTCAAATTTGTTTTGGACCGATAAATTGACATCTACCATGCATTCGGTATTTTGACATGAACGGAGGATAGGGAAAAAACGTGATTTATACATTATGTATCTACACATTATTTGTATTGGATATAGAGGATTTTTTTATATTTCACTGTAGTTCGCACGTAAAATAGCGCGTTTGTTATAAATACTCCGTGGCTGATATGCCTTGGAATCTTTAAACATTCGCTTTATTTTACTTTACTTTTATCAAGGGCCATAATTCTATAGTTTTAACTTATTCGGTATACACCCAGTCCCATATATTTAAAAATGTACACTATTAATGATCCTTAATTTCATTACATAAACAGTGTCACATTGCAAGTGGGCTCTTACTTATAACCAAACCAGTATTGCATGTTATAATAACAAAATTACATTTAAATAACCCCTTTTAAACACCTTTGTTTTTATTCATTTTCAATTAAACATACATTGACAGACCAAAGTGTAGATATAAACAATTCACTGGAATGAAAAAAAGAAATATACAATGTACATACAAGGACTATTTATTTCATTCTCGGCACAATACAAAATATATAATGTATTCGCTCTAAGTTGATGTCAGGCATGATGGTTTGTTTAAACATTATAATGAATATGTTATGAATATTTTTTTAAAATAAAAAATACAATATTTATACAATTCAAGAAACCTGCAACGCTTTGACGTAGCTAAGCACCCACTCGTGCAATAAATCAAATAAACACTCACTCAGGTAAAACATCGAAAACATATTATTAATTTTGTTCATGCGTCATTACTTAAAAGTCCGTTAACACCTTGATTGTTTGTTGCAACCCTAAAGGTAACAAGCTGCACTAAAGGTAACAAACAAAGGTAACAACTGTACTAAAGGTAAAAAGCTGCACTAAAGGTAACAAACAAAGGTAACAACTGCACTAAAGGTAACACTTTTGGGACTAAAGGTAACAAGTTACACTAAAGGTAACAAAGAAGTCTGCACTAAAGGTAACAACTGTTGCACACGATGTTTGACCTGCACTAATGGTAACACCCCCAATGCCTTAAAGGTAACAACACATTCTTGGTGCACTTTGTATTGGAGATTCAGGCTCAGCTAAACATGTTTTTATTTTAGCAGAATGCTTCCACTTGAGTTGTACAAATAAAATATAATTATTAGTTTTAGTACTAATTGTGTAATGTTTTGACCTCATTTTAAGATTTTGCTCATAAGGCCACTTTTTTTTTATTAATTGATTACGGATTTTTTTCCTAAAAGTTGAGGGTAGGAGGAGGGAAAAAAAATAAAAATAAAATTAAGATGGTGACCAAAAAATGCCATTTTAATATGTTACTGTAGTATTTCATACCTCGACGAAACACACAAAAATAACATTCAGTTCTTAAATTTTTAACCAACGTTATTTCACAGGTTGAATTAGCACTTTCATACATCCAAAAATCATTGTTTTTGCTTCTTCGTTTTTTTAGCATTCCGTGTGGATGATTTTAATAAGGCTCTGTTGAAGCAGGAGAGGTAGATAGGTCTCACAATACTGAAAGTTTCTCTCAGTTGCCTGATTTCATATTTTTTTTTTTTTTTTTTTTTTTTTTTTTTTTTTTTTTTAAAGTTGAAAAAAAATCTTCTTTCTTTTTTTTTTGGTTTCGGCAAAACTTGCAGTCGGCGGGTCCGTAAATCTAAAAATAAAAAAACTCTGGCCTAAGTACAAGTATGATTAGCATCAATAAGTATAATCCTTTTACATGTTTACCAACGATTGAATTTAATTGAATGGCTCAACAACACAGGGTATGTTATTTAGAGCCGCCCAGAGAGAGGGGAAGGATACATAGGAACTCGGGAACCCGCCCTACTCTTATTATCGAATAGATTCATATGGTTCTTTAACGTGCTCGGAGGATAGACAACTGATGTTAAACAAATGAATAGGCGTCGTTATAATCCACATACCACTGGAAACATACAGTCATGGTACTTTAAAAGCCGAAAACGTTATTAATTCCAGAATTAATCTACAGAGAAATGACATTGTAAATGACCTTGTGTTAAACTCGTGCAAAATTTTAACAATAAATGAGGCACAGTGCATATCGTAATTTTGAAATGCGTAGATCGCTGGATAGAGGCACTTGTAAACAACTTAAACCTGCAATGATATCGCAAAGTACACAAGGGTCCGTGTAAAAAGTATGCAACTGCATTCGACATTGCGTATATCTGCTGCTGTTATACTTGTTCAGTTCTGCACGTTTTCAGTAATGACCCCCTACGTGATTTATGATATAAAAAGGTTTTGGATTTTGATGTATAAAATGTGTATCAATTCAGCGATATATGTATTTTAATAGTCGTATGTGGTTTAAAACTTCCATAATAACTTCTGGTTCTTTTTTACCGAGTATATATAGCAATAAGGGCTTTGATAATTTTGAAACAGTCATATCTGACACACACACACACACACACACACACA